>JAWHQI010000515.1:600000-887500 GCA_033032865.1 Dactylorhiza incarnata
GCAGGAAACAAAGTCCATATGACTCAAGGATTACATAAGAAGGTTGCCCCCAAATTTGAGCCAACAAATCCAATATGCCCACAAGCGCCGGTGGTAGCACCTAGCGCCCAGCGCTAGCGACGATCTGCGCAATTTCGAAGCACATATAGAAGGAGCTAGTGCCTGGCGGTAGCGGATAGCACAGGCGGTAGCACGGAGCACAGAAGGCAAGAGAGAAATGTTTCCTCAGATTGAAGATTCCCCCGCACAAAATAATGCCAAATCAGGGATAGCGCCGGCGGTAGGGATAGCGTCGGTGGTAGCGCTAGCGCAGGCGCTAGCACTGAGGCTATAAAATGGACCTCTTGGATCCGTCTTCTTCATCCTCTTTAGATCCCAAATTCCAGAGCTTCGTGCCACAACATAGAGAGGAAGGTTCAGAGAGATACTGTAAGACCCCTTATTTTTTCTTTTCAAACACCGGGTCTTAGGCCCAGAACCGCCGCTTTGCAGTGACACCTTCACTCGAGAAGCTCACCACTACAAAACACCGATCCTGCCAGCCAAATCGATCATAAATAAAAGTGCAGTAAAGAAGACAAGTCCACAGAATCAACATGAAATATAAATGTCCACATGATATAACTGAATAAAAGATATCAGGGGTTACAATAATAAAGGGCTCATGCCCTGTACATCATATCCTCTCTACAAGATCACTCGCGGAAGCTAACTCCTAATCACTCACTGATCTTGAATCCTGTGCTCCTGTACTACATCGGTCTGCCTCCGTCTGCATCGGCCTCTGGTGTTGTTGCGTCTCCTCGATCCCCTAAAATGATATGATCCACCGACCGTTAGTCAAAAATACTAAGCCTTATGTTCCCCACCCCACCCCCAATGGCTCCTAGGCACCGTGTGGGAGGATGAAGCGGAGGACAGCAAGGGGTATAACAAAGAGCAGGTGACAGTGGTACAGGAAATGTTTCTACACCACATGTGTATATATATAACTGAAGTAGTAAAGGGGCATAGTAAGAGCAGGTAAAGAATAAGTAAAGTACAGTAAGTAAGACAATAGTAATAGAAAAGTAACCATTGATTTATAGGAATGCCCATACAAACCTATAGACCAAGGGGTCGTTTAGCAAGGCCTATCGTATAAGAAGTCCCATAACCGACTTATACGATAGGGGTAGGGGTTGAAATGCAATGTTTATGCTATGATAGGCAAGGTATGCAGTTATGTTATGTTCATACAAGTGCAACTCACCCACTTCGACTCTATGCGCATAGACCTTTAGTTCCCCCTTTTTGGAGCTAGCTAGACTCCCAGGATACTCCCGTAGTGGCAAACGGAAGCGGTGGGTTGGGCCTCGCGCACCTCTAGGTTGGTATTCACACTACCTAACCTAGACCTATCGTACGCCTCAACGCAAAACCGCGGAGCATCTGCATACTCTTACTGGCTGGACCACCAGACTTTTAAGGCTAAGTGCAAATTCCACACTTGCCGAGTCAACGTATTGACATCGGTGTGAACGATCGTCCAATACCGAAGACCCACCACCTTCATGCACATGCAACATGTTCTACTATATCCCAAGCCATAAAATCCCTGGGCTAACCTGCCCATCATCATAACCTTCCGAGCCACCGGCTCGCCGGACCAACCCGTCCGCACCAACAACATTACTGAGTCACAAGCTCACCAGACTAACTAGTCTGCTGCTACAACCACTGAGCCTACCGCTCGTACAACCAAACCAACTAACCTCCCGTAACTACGGGGTGCGCGTGTGTGCATTATTAAGTTCATCTTGTACATCAACTTATCCCTACAATTTATGGTTAGTCTTGGACTTCCCGAGGATTACCCTGTAAGGGGCTCGCTACGGTACTAGGAACTATAATGAGATGACACCCCAAAGTTCCCTTTCTCAAGACACTTAGTGTTGTTGGTATCTGCCCATAATATTACCCCCTCCTTGTTATTACACTTGAGTTCAACCTAAGTGCTTTATGACACGCTAGGGAAAAGACGATCCTTCGTCAATCCCAAACACTACCTTACCCTTAACTCACCAAGCACTCTTAATACCTAACTCCTCTTTGGTGACCTCAATCTCTGCATCCTGACCATGTACCCCAACTACATGCCATTCTCACTTAGTAGGCCACTAGTTACCCAAGATCCACATTTTTACTATACGCAGACCAAACTAACTGTATGAAGCTCACAACTAGAGGCACTCTAAATTTTCATCCAACTGACCCAAGCTATTTACTGGGGGTCTATCATGATGTTATAAGACTATATACAGAGAATCGTAATTTTCCTTAATTATTTAGTATTTATTTTAATTTCTCCAAACATTTGCCAAGTAGGAAAATGAACATGAAGTGTAAGTAAATCTTAAGATATGGCTCTCCAAAAATTATGATAAATCTAGGATGACTTAATAACATCAAAAACAGTATATCATATTCTTACAGTAAGAAATTTTCCTCTAATTTAATTATTTATCATCTATCCAAAATCATAGTTTTATGAAGAAACCACCAAAAGGATCAACACTAAAATTATGGGAAAATTACCAAGCTCTTATATTCACCAAAAAAGGCTACTGACTAAGTTTCAGATTTTAAGGAAATCATTTTCTCACCAAAATAAATACTTTAAGAAAACCTCAAATTAAATAAACTGTGAAGTAGAGTACTGATTTAAGTCTTCAAAAATTCTATAAAACTTCACAGAGGTTTCTAATATTCTGAAATGTCCTATCACCAATTTGCACAATTTATCAAAGAGTATTGGCCCCTCAATTATTTTTCTTAAGCCTAAGACAAAATAAATGTCTTGTGAATGAAGTACTTGTTAAATCATTTCAATAATTACACAAAAATTACCAGAGGTGTATATCATGATATTAAGGACACTACCATAGTTTCATCATCATCCAATACCATTTAGGCATGCAAATTTCTCTTATAAGGAATTTCCCTAAAGGGATTATGACCTAATTCAAAGGGAATAATTGCTCCTAAAATTCTTATAAAATTGACTAAGGCCTATCTACACCCTATGAACTTATCCACCAAGTTTCATAACCATCAATGGACTTTTCACCACATGGCCTTTACAAGGTTCTAAATGCACACCTAGGAATAAAACTAGTGTTCTAGGGATTAATCACCTCTACACCACCCCAAACCACTCATGGGGATACTTTAGGTGATCCTAAACCAGTGGACAAGGTTCCATCTCATGGTGAGGAGATTTGACCACAATACCCCAAGATAAACATCATACCCTAATTTTGACCTAATTAGACCCAACTTAGGTTAACCAATTTCCAAACTAAATCAGTCCCAAATGGGCTGAAATTTTTACCAGGGTCATGTGATTACCCTAAAAAGTACCCACCAAAATTTGGAGGGCATTGGAGGTAATTTGACCCAATAATTAATTATTATATGATTTATGAAATTATTACAAAAACTTTAGAAAACATTTCTCCTAAAATTCCCATCTTTGGATATGATGTGTGTGTAGGTATAAGTAGACTATGTTTCAAATCTCAAGTCCATATCACTTACCAATCAAAAGTTATTTAAGAAATGGTGGCTGCCCTACATTAGGGACCAACCCCACCAAAATGTACCTACAGGGAGCTACAGAACTCCTTTTTGGGTGAAATCAATTTTAACATAAAGTAGACTCCAAGGGCTACAACTTTGGTATTGACCATTTTTTCTGTAGAGGGCCCTAAGTATTTTTAATAATTAATTCTAAGTGCTTCCAGTAAAGGGACAGAAAAATACAATACATAACATTTAATATAAAAGATCTGCACAGATCTTGAAGCAAAAACGTGGGGCATCCCTTCATCTTCCTCCTCCAGCCAAGGGTCCAGATCAGCCCGTCCTTTAGCCAGTTCCAGCCCATTTTCCTGGCCATCCGACCACCTCCCTGACTGGCCACCACCACCACCACCTCCGTTGAGGTGGTGGCTATCGCCGGGCGACGGAACGGGCGCCGGAGGAGCCGATTCCGGCAAACCCAACGGGAAGAAAATCCATGGAAATTCAGATTTTGCTCACTTGTATCAGGCTCAATTGAGCTCGATTTCTCACCTATTTTGATCTAAGATATATCCATAGAGAGAGAGAGGAGGAGAACTAGACCTTCTTGGAGCCTTGAAGCCTTGTCGTTTGGCCCACCACCATGGCCAACCTTAGAGCTTGGAAGCCATGCCGATCTGAGCCTCCATTGCATGATTCCTTCTGAAAAGTTGGGGGTTTCACTCCTCTCAATCTTTTGAAGGTGATAGAGAGATTAATCGATGGAGAGGGAGGGTTATACCTTGAATTCCATTAATGGCCATCAAAGGGGAATTTCGGCCATGGTAAAAACCCCCAAATTAGCCCCCATGTGGGCTGGAAAACCCCCTAAACTTCTTGTAACAGCCAGAGGAGATGAATCCCCGTCAATTGGGAGATCAATTGACCTCCCTTGGCCATGAATGCCATTACTCCTCTCTTTCTCTCTCCACCATTTTTGGGGAAAATGAGATTTTCTCTCTCCTGGCCGAATTTCTTGAAATTGAATGGCAATTTCAGTAATTCCCAACTCCATTAGGTGGTGGACCACCTCAATTGAGTCTAGCCCAAGTGGATTGGGCTTGATTAGGTCAAAATAGGTCATTTTGACCTAAATTTAGGGTGAAGTTGACTTTGGTCAATTTGACCATTTGGGTTGGCCTCAATGGGTGGTTAGTGACCCATTGGCCTCCCCTAAGGGTTAGTAAGGTATAGGTAGGGTCAATTTGGCAAAGTGGAGGTCAATTGACCCACAGTAGGGCAATTTGACCAAAATAGGGCAAGAGTTGACTTAGGTCAAATTGGCCAAATTGGTGGCCCCATGATGGAGCTTTTTGGTCCATTGGGTCCCTAATATCCTTATAAGGGTAAATGGAAGGTCAATTTGGCATGGTAGAGGTCAATTGACCCTAATTAGGCTACTTTGACCAATTTGAGGTTAGGGTTGACTTTGGTCAACTAGGCCTCTTTGGTTGACCCCAATGGGTCCTAGATGCTCTAAGGGACCCTCCAAAGGGTTAGGTGTGCCATGGTGGGGTCAAAGGGTCAAGGTGATGCCCTAAAGTCCAACCCTAAGCTTGGTAACTAGAAATTGCTATTTGCAGACCAAGATGCTCTTCTCCTTCAAGCCTAAGGCCAAGTGATCTCTTCAAGCTTCCTAAGGTTTTGTCATGACCTAGTCATGACAAAACAACTCTAGGGGTCTATCTGTTTGGGGGATGTTACAGATACTCCCACAAATCCATGAAGGCTTAAGGAGATCCGTGGAGAAGATTTCAACACGCATCATCATCGTGATGAAAGACCGCATCAACTACGATCATACTCTACGGGTCTTCGTGTACTTCTCCAAGAGATCCATATATGGAGTTCTTATATTGTTGTCATTTTATTTCAAATCTTTTCTGTAATCGTTTAGTGAACTCGCCTCGTGTTGGCGACTAGGTCTGGGTAGGACTTATGGCTGAAATTTGCCTCGTGTTGGCGACTAGATCTAGGTTAGGTCTAGGGGGTGCTCGAGGCCATATCCAGGGAAGGGTTTGCTAGAGCGGCTTGAGACCGTATCCGGGGAAGGATAGGCTAGGGCCATCGGTTCGTGAGGATACGAGTCGGGATAGAAAACTAAAAGAGCTTACTATTATTCGCCACCGATTTCTAGCATTATAGAAATCAACTTTTGTAAAACCTTATTTCATATCAATAAAACATGTCTTCACTTTATTTTAATTACTTTGTTTGATGTCTCACTTTCTTGTTCACGCATTATTTCAAAGAAAATCAAAATATAACTTAAGTTTTAAAAACCCTTATTCACCCCCCCCCCCCCCCTCTAAGGGCGCCTACCGATCCAACAAGTGGTATCAGAGGGGTTTTATTCTAATTGGCTTAACAACTAGGAGTAATGGCGTCTCATGATCTCACTTCTATTAGTGGGGTAAATTTTTATGAAGAAGAAAAATCTCTTAAACCACATTTATTCGAAGGGAGAAATTATAAAGGGTGGAAATTTTTAATGGAAAAGTTTATTAAAAATTTAGATATCAATGCATGGGATATATCAATAGTTAGACCAGCGGATGAATCAAATAAACAGGAACGTCATCTAAATGCAAAAGCTTTAAATAGTATTTTCTGTGCTTTATCTCACGAAATTTCAAAATTAATATATTGTTTTTCTACTGCATACAAAGTATGAAAATTTCTTGAAGAAATGTATGATTCTCCGTCTACAGGTATGGAACAAATGCAAGAAGTGGAGAACATACAACATTGCACATCAAATGAAAAAGAAGAAATCCCATCTTTGGAAGAGGAATGCCAAATAGATGAACACAACAAAGAAAATTCGTGCTCAAATCTCACAACATCCAAAAGCACTGTAAGGAAATCAAATCCTCTTATTGTTTGCAATTCTATTTCTACTTTACAATTGCTACAAATTACAAAGCGCAAAATTAAGAAATTAAAAAATGCAAATTGCAACTTGCGCTTAGAAAATAAAAATTTAAAAGCAAGAGTTAAAGTAGAATCAAATTCTGATTTATCAAGCTTTACCCATGTCACTTCAATTGAAAATTCAAAACCTTATTTTGATTGTAATGATATTAAAGAAAAATTTAAGGAACTTGAAAAGAAATTATTTGTATAAAAGAACATAATGAAAAATTATTTTTAGAAAATTCATCTTTGAAAAGTGATTGTGCTACGTGCCAAAATTATAAAATTGAAATTAAAAAGATGGACGAAACATTTGAGGAATTTAGAAACGACTATCAAAATCATATTGACTCTATTGTTTCTACTCTTAAAAATAGCACAATAGCTTATAATAAAGCTAGGCATAATTTAAAGATTAAGAATGATGAATTAAAATAAAAAATCAACTTGTTTATGAAAATTATAAATACAAATTCTCAATATCAAGCTATTTCTAAAAACAAGTTAAATATGAAGATGAATATCTTAAATAAGCTTAATAATGGGAGTAAGAAACACAAAGTGTTTGTAAATCAAAATCAAAATCATCATTTACAAAATCAAGTTTCTCCCAACTCAAAATTAAAATTGCACAAATTTCTTATGAATAATACTTTTAGTAATCATTACAATCATAATCATCAATATAAAGATTATCACAATGGAAATTTGACATATAAGAATAACATTAAACCAAAGTTTGAATGGAGGCCCAAAATTAAAAATGAAACAATAACTTCACATGAAAGGACTCGTTCATCACTAACTACCCACAAACATATATGATATATTTGGGTACCCAAAGGAATCACCTCACTTGGTCCCCTTTGGATACCTAAATCTCTTATTCATTAGGTATCACCAAATGCATGAAGTAGAATATTTTCAAAAATGAAATATGCAAATATTCTACTTCATGATATGATTTAATATCTTTTTTTCGTATTCTTTTTGCTTTCTTATTTTTTAAGCTATCATGTTACGGTTATCTTATGTATTATTGGAAATATGATCTTATCTCTTAAAACTTAATGAGTTTATAAATCAAATGGATCAAAATTCAAAATCATATTTTATTTTGATGACCTATCTTTTTTTCTTATATTCATTGCCTATAACTATCTTATATTATCCATATGAATCAAACTCAAAATTTGTTATGAGATATTTATCTAAATTAATAAAATCATGAACTTCACTTTTTTCTCTTTTAAAATTTTTTGAGAGATGTCCATAGCTCATAAATCATTCTTAAACCTATTTTTTATGCATGGACATCACTTTACATTAAAATCATTTAAATCATGCTTATTTGGTTTTTTTTTAAAACATGATATCATGTGCTTACATTTCCTATCATTTTCAACATACATTATATTGATAAATATAAACATTAAAAAAATTAAGATATAAGAAAATATATATCATGGCATGGTCATCTAATATAATATTTGAAATTTGACTGTCCCCTAAAGCCTAAATAAAGTTTGGAAATCAAAAGTAAAAGTCAAGTTTTCATTTATAAATGACCAATCTATTATCACTAAAATCATGCATATCTGTATTGTTCAATCATGTCTTCATTGTTTGCATATCCTATAATATTAAGCTTAAATGGTTGTGCAAAACTCAAGAATTAAGGTTTAATGAATATGGAGCTTTAATGAATATGGAACCCATGTTCTAAAATTTTAACTTCCTCAACTTTTTGAGATTTCTTCTCGTCTCTTCACTTCATTAGATAGGTCTTACTTTGCACAAACATAATTAAGAAAAATTGGAAGTGAAATCGAATAAAATTTGGGCCAAATACTCACAATAAGCACTCTCTGTGAGCTAACGCAGGCGCTAAGACCTACCGCCGGCGCTAGCTCGAGTGTCCGATTTTTTGTAATTTTAAAATTCTGAAAAATCACTACAAATATATTATTTTATATGTACTACTCATTTTTGCATCTATGGCTATAATTGATTTTTGAAAAATTAAAATACAAAGTTACAAAAGCCAAATTACAAAAAAAAAAAAATCTTACTTCTTTTCTTTGGTTATTTGTTTGATTTCTATTTCTATATGAAAAAATCAAATACAAAAAATATAAAACAAAAACAAGTATCAAAAATTATCTTTTGAACTTAACTTTTCTATTTACATGTATCTTGCGAAAGGGAGATTTGGGCTATCATCCCATCACATCTCCTAGCACCGGGCGATCCTCTCACAGGGTAGACCTTGGGAAGTCCAAGATCAATCTTATGAGATCAAACTTTAAATCAAAATTATTCTTCAAAATATCAAAAATACTGTATCGACTTCATTGAAAATCAAGCATAATTTAACCCATCATTTAGACCTTCTACAATATTACAATTCATCTTTTCAAACTACTTTGAACATTGTTTTTATCATGCTTTGATATATCTACTCATGTGTGCACTAATGAAAAAGGTAGTGTAGAACCTAAGCTTAGCATGCGTCTAAGTATGAGTAAATGTCTTATGATTGACAATGATATTTCTTCACTCACTTTTTGGCTAAGACTACTTATGTTTTTAATCTAAAGATACTTGCTTATATATTGTAATTGTACAATAAATTAAATTTGCACAAGTATCTTACTTGCACTACATTTATTTGCACAATTATATATAAAGAAAAGTGGTTGTACTTTCAAAATTCAATTGGTTTGCAAAGCAAGTGTAATCGGAGAACTATGTACAAAACAAAAAAAATGCAATAAAGTGACAAAGATAACTCCTCCAAGCACTACTTGAACCTCCTGATAAGTCTTAATAAGCGTTGTAAGGTTGAGCACCTTGGAAAGATTAGTAAAGTATCTTGCGCAAACTTTCATTTAAAAAAACCCACTTATTCTTAAGTACACTGGATCAAAAATAAAACTGAAAAAAATAAAATTGTGTGATCCCCCAAGCACTAGTTTGCACCCTGATAAGTCTTAATGAGCATTGTGTGTGTAAAGCACCATGGTAGTTGTACATTTTTTCTTTGTGCATAAAAGTGTGTGGAAGTAATCTTATTTGTGTTTTATTGTGCACTTTACTCTACATGTGTCTTGTATTTTTTATTATAACATTGGTTGACTCTTTTCAAAATACACTTTGTGCATATCATTATCATCCATAACACTTCTCCTCATGAGTATTGGATCCTAATGTTAATTCTATAATACTTTTTTATATCTAAAATGCACTAGATAACCTAGCATGCATTCTACAATGTTTGGTGTGTTTTTGACTTTATGAATTAGAATAACATTGTAGTAGTTTATCTTTCATACATCTCTTTCATGCTTGGTTACTTCATAATACTCTTTTCAAAGGAAAATTGGTACAAAAACATCGTGTTCATTTTATGAATCATCATGTCTTACCAAAAGAAGTTTGTTGTATTTTTATAAGTCTTCCACTACATTACGTTTACCTTGTGTTCTTTTCATGCTTATCTCAAATTTTCAAACTCAATTTTTTTAAAATGATAGACTTGCATGGTAAATGTCATTTCATTTTCTTAAAAATAAAGCTAAAAACTCTGATTTATTTCTATAACAATACTTATGCTAAAAACTATGATTTATTTCTATAACAATACTTATGCTAAGAACTCTGATTTATATCTATGAAAATTATTCTACAACTCTTTATCATTTTCTTCTCTCTCAAAACTCGATCATGCCTTTATCTTATTTTCAAAACTTTTATGTGTTTTGCTTCCTTACGCACTTTTGCTAATAACAAAAGGGGGAGATCTTCCATGATAAATAAAATCCGCTATCAAAATAAAAAACTAACTTGATTAATTAAAGATGATAGGTTACATATTAGGGGAGCATTCACTTAGGGGGAGCATGAATTTAGGGGGAGCAATTCAAAAATTCTACAATCACTATTTATCCGAAGTCATCACTCTCTCACACACACAAGTAGGTTTCATCATGCTTATATATTAATGCTCTGATTTATCATTAATGGATTTGTTATTATCAAAAGGGGGATTTTGTTGGAACATGGTCTTCCGCATCTCCTAGGTTTGAGAATAACAAATCCTATGTGTATTTGATCTTGTGTGTTTAAGTGTGCAGGAAACAAAGTCCATATGACTCAAGGATTACATAAGGAGGTTGCCCCCAAATTTGAGCCAACAAATCCAGCATGCCCACTAGCGTCGGCAGTAGCACCCAGCGCCCGGCGCTAGCGATGATCTGCGCAATTTCAGAGGACATATAGAAGGAGATAGCGCCTGGCGGTAGCGTATAGCGCAGGCGGTAGCGCGGAGCATAGAAGGCAAGAGAGAAATGTTTCCTTGGATTGAAGATTCCCCCGCGCAAAATAATGCCTAATAAGGGATAGCGCCGGCGGTAGCGCTAGCGCAGGCGCTAGCGCTGAGGCTATAAAATAGACACCTTGGATCCGTCTTCTTCATCCTCTTCAGATCCCAAATTCCAGAGCTTCGTGCCACAGCATAGAGAGGAAGGTTCAGAGAGATACTCCCATAAGTCCATGAAAGCTTAAGGAGATCTGTGGAGAAGATTTTAACACGCGTCATCATCGTGAGGAAAGACCGCATCGACTACGATCATACTCTGCGGGTCTTCGTCTACTTCACCAAGAGATCCATATAGGGAGTTTGTATATTGTTGTCATTTTATTTCACATATTTTCTGTAATCATTTAATGAACTCACCTTGTGTTGGCGACTAGGTCTGGGTAGGAGTTAGGGCTGAAATTCGCCTCATGTTGGCGACTAGATCTAGGTTAGGTCTAGGGGGTGCTCGAGGCCATATCTAGGGAAGGGTTGGCTAGAGTGGCTTGAGGCCGTATCCGGGGAAGGATAGGCTAGGGCCACCGGTTCGTGGGGATACGAGTCAGGATAGAAAACAAAAAGAGCTTACTATTATTCGCCACCGATTTCTAGCGTCATAGAATTAACTTTTGTAAAACCTTATTTTATATCAATAAAACATGTCTTCACTTTATTTTAATTGCTTTGTTTGATGTCTCACTTTCTTGTTCACGCATTATTTCAAAGAAAATCAAAATATAACTTAAGTTTTAAAAACCCTTATTCACCCCCCCCCCCCCCCCCTCTAAGGGCGCCTACCAATCCAACATATTTGATAAGCCATTTTATCTCATGATTATACATGCTTAATTACAGATTAAGTGTTGAAAAATTCTCTGTCATGATCAGCTGAGATAAAAGTCTGGTCTCAGTTGAACTGCTGAGACGCAGCTGTATAGCCACTGAGAAGAAGTCTGTCTCAGCTGAGCTGCATATAGAGGAAACCACTGAGAAGGCTAACTATCTCAGTGGATCCGCTGAGACGCAGGTTATTTCTGTTGCTGAGAGTGAAGCATGTCTCATCCCATCCACTGAGACAGATTCAAATATGAATGTTAAATATGTGGGGTTCATTTTTGGTGTAAGTGTCAAGAAAGCAAGATAATCTTTTCTATTCTTGTCCATACTGTGACTAGGCATTTCTTAGAGCCGTTGCAGATTGCAGGAGGTATAAAAGTGAATGTTAGGTCAATAAAAGAGGATGCTTGCATAACTGATATCTCAAGATTGATGGTGATAAAGATCAAGCTCACACTGTTGTTTTTGCTGGATCAAGTTCAAAAGAACAAGTGGATCTTTTCCTTCAGCTAAAGAAGAAGATCAAGTGGAGCAGTACTGAAGCTTTATCAATTGCTTCTCAAGACAACATCTGCTGCGGTACAACATTAGAAGACCAAAAGCTGAAGGTTTATATATTATCTTCTGTTGTAGAAACATAATCTGTCATTACTGAAAGAACATCTTTGTTCTGAGCAGTAGGGCCTTTGTGCTTGAGTTTGTAGGGCTTCTTGATAGGCCTGAGGTATGTGACTTGGGGGGTCACTCAGCTATAGGAGTAGATATACTCTGAGTTGTATCCATGTACTCCCAGCCTGAGTGTAAGGCTTTTTGATAGGCCTGAGGTAGGTGACTTGGGAGTCACTGAACTGTAGGAGTAGATATACTCTTGAGTTGTAGGGTTGCTGGCCTGAGGTAGGGTTTTGGAGAAAACCTGAGAGATCTTGAGGGATCTGTGCTGTAAGCTCCTTGAGCTGAGTTAGAGAACTTTGCCTTGTCTAACACTCTATTAGAAAGGTGTATAGGGAAAGTGAATGTACCCAGGCCTTGGGGAACCATTATAAGTCATTGTGTGTTTTTTGTGTGATTGCTTCTACTTAAGTACAATCATCTAAATAACTAATTAATAAAAGAAGAGACCAAGAAACCAATTCAGCCCCCTCCCCTCTAGGTGAGTTAGACTACTACCAAAGTAAACTATCAAACTCATACTTGTAGAAGTCCTACAGAAAAAGAGTGAAATACAAGATTGAGAACTTTACACACAGCAAGGAGAATACTGATGCGTTTTTTCTGAAGCTTGATGAAGACAGCTAGCTTCTGGACTTAAAGAGGAAGCAATATAGATCTTATCTTGCACAACGTCTTCTCTTCAATCTGGAACACACTTTTCAGTCGATGTTGCTTGACTGATTCTTGGAGAATGAAGATCATGAAATTTGTTCTCAGGGGTTTGTTTCTTTTTTTCTAAGCCAATGTTATTGTTCGATTGAGTCGAACGTTCTCTATACTCCCTTGTTGAAATTAGGGCAAACACTTATTCTATTTATAAGACTGAGGGGTCGTCTAACGGTCTACTCAGACATCCTTTAAGTGTTAGAGGCCCATTCCTTAACGGCATGCGCTGTTTGGACCATCAGGCGGCGATATTAAATGCAAACAGTGCATTTCGAAATGTCTTGGTCTGTCTCGACGATATTAGTAGCAACTTAACGACAGAGTTGGCCGTCACGTCGATCCTTCTTGGACTTAGACAATTCTTCAATTCTGTTTGAATCTTCTTCTGAGAAGGATATCTTGACGATATGAGATATCACAGTTATACTTGCACTCACGGCGACATGAGGTCCTCTCAATGATGTCATAGTGAACTTCTTGATAACTTCAGGTCTTCTCATTGATATTATCGTGAGCATCCTGACTTATCGTCGATATCTTCGGGATCATCCAGAAGATAAGGAACACGTCAGCTTCAAACTGACTTTATGAACTCCGACTTAGTATTATCAACGACAAGACTCCTTTACGACGATGTGGTCGACTTAGCTGAATTACATAACTCAGTTTTTCTGAACAGCTTCATAATTCCAGACTTCTCAACGATATCGTCGTGTGATACTTATTAAGACGACGATATTGTGACTTGGTTGAATCTTCTTGATCCTAGAACGATGTCGTCGTGTGTACTTTGTTGACACAACGATATCGTCGTATTGTCCATATTATCACGATGATAACTAACATAACCCTTATGTTGATCTCTACGTGTAGTCTCAGCGATATGTGCATACGTATTCGACGATATGTCCAGTCCTTCTCGATGATTTTGCACTTAGAGAAATTAGAGAAGTACTGGACATATAATCTATTCTCTGCGGTTATAAATAGAGCATAGCATCAAATACATAGTTCTTTTATCATTGACCTGAGCACTTCTTTAAATCAGGAATATTGTTGGGCACTGTTCCCAACAAAATCCACAATCTCAAATTCAAATAATTGACATACTGGAAGAAAGAAAATGAGAGGAGGAGACAAGTTAGTGGTAAGAGTTATGATATTGAGACCCAAACTAAAGAAAATAAAAAAAAGTCTTAGGGCCCGTTCGTTCGCACGGAATTGAAAACTTGGAATTGGAATTCGACGACGAATTCCAATTACGCCGTTCGGTTCTTAGGTAGCTTTAATAATTGAAATTTGAGTTGAATATCATGAAATTGATTTTAGCATAGGCACAAGATCTAGCTGGACATATCGGAAAGGGGAGAGTCTGGCTCGCTCAATTTACTCCCGATAAAAAAAGAGGAGCAATGACTCCTTAATTGCGCTTCCCGTTCCTCCTTAACATTCTGACTCACTAGGGCTCCTCCACTTTCCAGCGACGACTCGCGATCTTTCGATTATCCAGCAGTGACACGCATATTTTGCCCTAACACGCGTTTTTTTTGCCCAGGTGCATGTTTTTCGCAAGGGCGCGCGTTTTTCTCCCGGGCGCGCGTTTTTTTTGCCCGGGCGCGCATTTCTCGCTCGGGCGCGCGTTTCCCGCCCGGGTGCGCATTTCTCGCCCGGACGCACATTTCCCGCCCGGCCGCGCGTTTCTCGCTCGGGCACACGTTTCCCGCCTGGGCACACGTTTTTTGCCCGGGGGCGTTCTTTTTCGCCCGGGCGCGCATTTTTTCGCCTGGGCGAGCGTTTTTTCGCCCGGGCACGCGTATTGTCTCTTGGGCGCGCTTATGGTTTCTCGGGCGCCCATTTTTGCTGATGCGCACGTTTTCGCCCGGGCGCGCATTTTTGCAGGGGCGCGCGTATTGTCCCCCGGGCGCCCGTTTTTTCGCCTGGGAGCACATTTTTCTCCTGGGCGCGCATTTTTTGTCGGGGGCCGTTTTTCGTCGGGGCGCGTGTTTTTTTCGCCCGGGCACCCAATTTTCTCTCGGGCCCCCATTTCTCGCCCAGGCATGCGTTTGTCGCCCGGGAACGCGTTTGTCGCTCGGGCACGCGTTTCTCGCCCGGGCGCCCTGTTTGTTGCCCGTGCGTGCATTTTTTGCCCGGGCGCGCGTTGTCTTCCGGCGGCACGTTTTTCTCCCGGTCGTGCGTTTTTCTCCCGCCCGCGCATTTTTCGCCCGGGCCCGCGTTTTGTCGCCCAGACGCGCGTATTTTGCCCGGACGCGCATTTTTCGCCCTTGCGCGCATTTTTCAGTCGGACTCGCATATTATTGTTGGGGTGTGCGTTTTGCGCCCAGGCGCGAGTTTTTTACCCTGGCGCCCTTTTTACGCCCAAGCGCGCATTTTTTGTTTGGGCACTCATTTTGTGCCCGGTCGTGCATTTTTTTATTATATATGTAAAAAATATTAGTTTTATCGTAATATTTTTCAATTCTTAAATTAAATTTTATTTAACAAACGAACAAAAGAATTGATTAATTCCACAATATTCACCAATATTGTTTATTCGGCGAACGCTGGAATTGGAATTAGACTAATTCTAATTCTGAATATTGAATCCTAATATCGAATTCCAATATCAAATTTCAATTCTGTCCAAACGAACGGGCCCTTAAAGATTTTAAAGAGGAGGTAAGAAAAACGAGCAAATGATAGGTCTTCTATGCATCAACTCTTAAAGTTAAAAGTCAAAAATGATAAGAGAAAACTAGAGCTTCAGAGTGGTACATAAGATTATGATATCATGATGATAGATTTGGAAAGCATAAAAGGAACTCCAGAGAGACAATATTTTCGGCAGAAAAAACAAGCAATTATGAATAAAACATAAGAAAATCACTATTTGGAGGATCTTCATCACTCGAAGAAACCGAATATGGAGGAGGCATGTATGGAGGTAGTGGTTATGGAGGAAGCCATTATGGAGGAGACCAATATGGAGGACCTCAGTTTGGAGGGGGTCATTGTGGAGGAAGCCAATATGCAGGAAGCCAGTATGGAGGAGACCCACATGGAGGACCTCAATTTGGAGGAAGTCAGTACCAAGAAAGCCAGTACGGAGGAAGCCAGTATGAAGGAGACTTATTTGGAGGACCTTAGTTTGGAGGAGGCCAGAATGGAGGAGGCTAGTATGGAGAAAGTGACTATGGAGTAGCCGGGTATGGAGGAGAGCGACACAGGGGGGGGGGGAGCGCACGCAGAAGTAGTGAATCCGGTGATGACCTCCCAGAATATTAGTATTTTTATACTCTCATGTTTTGTTATTAATTTCAAATGTAATGTTATTTTATTTTGAATTATGCAATGTTTATTGTATTTTAGTTATGTAATTAAATTTGGATTAAAAATAAACTTAATTTTTTGTAAAATATAATTAAATAAATAATATAAGAAATAAATGGATAAGAAAATAATTTATCATTATTATTATTATTATATATATAGATATATACTTATTTAAAAAACCAACTTCATATATGTATATACATTTATTTATTTTATAAATATATATATACGAGTGACAGTGCACGGGGGGCCCCCCATGCCCCGACGCGACAGTATCCGACTCGCGGCGGCGTGTTTTGCCCGCCCCCGATCGACGGGCTTATTTTTTAATATTTTGGTTTATTTTTTTAAATAATTTTTTTTTTAAATTATTTCAGTTTTTGCATTTTTTTAATAATTTTTTTTCAATTTTTTTAAATTATTTATAAGGTGTTTTATTATAATTTTTCGGAAAAAACTCTACGCGGGTGGTCTGCGAATAGCCAACTGGCGCAAAACTGTTTGGCTATTCACAGACTACGGTGGTCTGCGAATAGCCAACCAGCGCAAAACTGAAAGGCTATTCGCAGACCACCTGCAAATGGATAGGATTATTTGGATCTTGATCCGACGGCTCTTATTCGTTCGTCGACCATGTTACGCCATAAGGTGTAAAAATTATCATGTTCTTCAAATATGAAGAATATGATAAGATTTGAACAATCAAGTTCTTCGTATTTAAAAATCCTAGTACAACGAGGATCTCATTGAAGATGCTCTCATGCCTTTCACCGAAAGGATGGAGGAAGATGACACAGCTGGGTTGTCATCTACAGTACAATGGTGATATGTTATATCTGTCCTCAAATGCTTTATCGTCCTTACTTGCCATTACAAAACAAAAATATGATAAAATATTAAACTACATGTGTTGGTGACAGTGGTGCAGATGATGGCTATATTTTATTCAATTATTATTTTATAATAATAATGTTTTTTTAAATCATTTGTAGGTTTGCTTCTCTGATAGGTTAGGTGAGAAATCCCTAACCATTATTTTAAATGTCATAAACCAAACAAATAATCTTACTAATCTTATTTATGGATAAGAGAGCAAGCAGTCTTTGTTAGAAATAATAATTATGTGGGTCATATATCTTAATTATGCGCGTTAATGAACTAACATTAACATCGACTGAATTTAGGTGATCTAATTAATTTGGTTGATTACGTTTCATATTGTATAGGCGGTTTAAATAATGTCTAGATACCGGACGTCGTTTGCATTTATATTATGAGCTTAAATGTAAATGACCACTTTAAGGTTTAGTTATAAATAGTTATGGTCCATGGGTCACAAGGTAACACATTTGCTCTCATTTAGTTCTAGCATCCCAGCGTTGGAGAGAGCTTAAGGAGGAAGAGGAGTTGTCTTCGTCGTCAGGACCTTGTAGACTTGGAAGATCTGGACCGCGAAAATTCATCACGATGGATTTAGGTATGCTTACGCTCATGTTTTTCCGTCTCGATGTTTCGACTAGGAGAATTCGTCTCCGTCATGGTTTCACGGATTCACCCCAACAAGTGGTATCAAAGCGACTCTATATCGATTCATCAGGATTTTTCGGCGGTTCTCAGATTTTTTTCCTTTCTCTTTTGGCAGACTTTGGTAATTTTCTGCATTTTTTGTGCATTTTCGCTTAGCTTTATCTTCGAATTTAGCATCACCACCGATTGCCTAATCAGTCGTGAATCACATCAACCAACGATCTCATGATCATCGGAATCCACTGCGATTGGAGGTCGGTGGTGCTATTGCTGCCCTCTTGACGACTAAATCATGGTTAGTGTTGATGACAAAAATGTACCATGTCCACACTCGCTCAAGCTTTGAGAAGTGAGAGGAGGTAATTGTTGAGCAGCTGGTTACTTTGAGTCGCGAATGAAGAGATGAGAAGGAAAAGAGAAGAAGAGAGGGTCGCTAGCTTGCGGCGAGGCCAAACATCGTCTGCCATGACAAATGCCACTCCTGCGATAGTCTTTCCCTTTATTAATAATCCTGTATTACAGCTTGAGGTTTCAGATACAAAATGGTTGAAATCTACAAAGAGAATGACGAATAGGAAAAGGAGGCTGCCGAAGCCAGCCCGCTAAGGTCGCCAAGCTGGTCTGCACGGGTCGATCAGGCTGTGCGATCTGCTGCCCAGTCCGCGCGGTCTGCTGCCTAGTCTGCGCGGACTGATGCCTAGTCCGCACAGGTCATGGGGACTAATACTCAGGTCGCGCGGTGTGCAGGTCGCGCATCTGCACTCTGTGACCGCTTGTTCTGGTCTGTCTCCTTGTCCTCTCCCGCCTCCCCACTTCTAAAGAGGTATGGGAGCCTATTTATAGGCCTGAGGAGGAATCTTTTGGAATCGAATGACGTCATCACCTGGGCGAACTGGGAAGGATTCCGCCCCTGCTGGGCGGACTGAGGGCGAGACCGCCCCTTCTGGGCGGCCTGAAGTAGAGTCCACCCCTGCTGGGAGGACTGAGGGTGAGACCGCCCCTGCTGGGCGGCCTGAAGCGGAGTCCGCTCCTACTGGGCGGACTAAGGGCGAGACCGCCCCTGCTGGGCGGCCTGAAGCAGAGTCCGACCGTGTTGGGCGAACTGAGGGTGAGACCGCCCCTGCTGGGCGGCCTGATGGAGGAGTCCGCCCCTGCTGGTCGGACAGGAGGTCGCTCATATGGGGTGATCGGTTAGAAGCTGAAGGCCGCACTTTTGTGGGATCTGAACTTCCTTAGCCGCATGACCTGTAGGAGAAACGTAGAAAACCCTCCTCGGAGAAGATCGTCGATTTCTGGGTAAACAGTTACGATGGTCAAATCCGGCAAATGCCAACGGATTCCTACCCCATTTCGGCGGCAGAGAAAGATTTTTTGACCGTTTTTATTTTTTATGCCAAGCCAGAATTGGGGCAATATTTTGGAAAGCCCAATTTAAGCTCTTTTGAAAGGTTCCAAATTTGATTTTGATTTTCACAAATTTGAATCCGTTATCAAAATTAGAAATCATTTTTGGGATCTTTTCAGTGTAATTATGACACAAAATATTGAATTTTTTTGGCATATTTTATTAATATTATAAGGATAATTAAATTTATGCCCAAATTTACTCAAATTTTGTTGCCTTTGTGTATTTTATGTAGCCTGTGTTATGTTGAAATATTTCATGTCTTAATTACCTCTTATTTCGGGCTATTTTGACAATCCAAATTTGTGTCAATTGAAATCAAATTTGAACTGCCTTTTGTTGTCGATTTTCGATTATCTTTGGATGTTTTATTTTATTACTCTAGCCTCTTTTGAGCAATTTATTTTTGACATATGCTTAAAGGAATTATACAAATATAAAGATATTTTTATTATAAAATAATGATGATATTATTATTTTGGCAATAAATATTAATTTATTCCATGAACCTCAATTTAATTCATGTATTTAGCATTAATTACAATAATAAAATAATAAGGTTCTAAATATGTAACTCAATTAATTCTTTAAACCGACTTGAATTTCATCATTTCGGGCATAATTTGGGTATTAGATCGACGTAAGATTTGTAATCTCTAATTATAAAATAAAATTGTAATTATTATTTAGTAATTAATATATTACACTCGATTTAATTTTGTAAGCAAATTAATTTTAATATTCAGATAAAATAATATTTTATTAGGAAATTTAAAATATTATTTTCATTAAAATTAATGAAGCTCTAATTTTTGGAAAAGTACAGTTGCGCACATTTATGCTCGTGCGTACTATGAAATAGTCAAGATTAAAATTTAATCGTTGTGTCAATTGTGTACATATACCCGCTCTGTGCCAGTTAATTAAATTTGAACTTTAAAATTAAATTCATTAAATGGTGATTCAATAATTATTAAATATTTTATTTTACTAAATAAATAATTGAAATGACATCCCGCTAAAGTGGGCTCTCTCACGTAGATTGTTTTAATTTAGCACTATTAAGATTTCAGTGGGTACGTAATTCATGTGAATATTGATCGACCCAAAGGAATAATATTTTGCCGAAGTGCGCGCACACATGTGGTAATAAATATGTGATGATTATTCTATTCTCTCCAAGTGAGGAGTATGTCGGTCCTAAGAAAGACATACTGCTTGACAGGACTTGTCGTCAATATTTGATTACTACACCAAGAAGATCACTTGGAATCGATATTTCTTTCCAAAGACTAAATGTTGTTGTTCCATTAGGTCTCTTATAATTAGCCCCACCTTTATTTAATGAATTTAATATGTGCATTGCGATGTGTAATTCATTTAATTTTGTGAGTAAGGAAATTAATTTTCTACAATTTTATTATTTTTCAGCTCATAATTCTATTACAATGATTTCTGTCAATATTAAATCAATTTTAATGCTTCATGAAACTAATTTTAAAAACTGGAAAGAAAGCATCATGATCGTGCTCAGTTGTATGGACCTAGATCTTGTGCTTAGGACTGAATCTCCCAAATTTCCTTCATATGATAGTTCTGCTGATGTGAATGAAATTATGAAAAATGAGAGTGTTCAGATCGCACGTGTCTAATGATCATTAAGCGGGACATTCTAGAAGCCTTCATGGGCACTGATGACGGTACCTCTGCCTTAGAATTTCTCGACACCCTTAAAAAACGTTTTGCACAAAACGATAAGAAGGAGACTAGTATGCTTCTCGTGAAGTTTGTTTCCCTGAAGTACAAGGGTAAAGGGAATGTGTGTGAGTATATTATGGAATTATCCCTACTTGCTTCAAAACTAAAAGCACTAAAGTTAGAGCTATTGAAAGACCTGCTCGTGCATTTAGTTTTGATTTCTCTTCCAGCACAATTTAGTCAATTCAAGATTAGTTATAACTGCCAAAGGGAGAAATGGTTTCTTTATGAGCTCATTTCATATTATGTGTAAGAGGAGGATAGATTGAAGCAAGAAAGGACTAATAGTGCTTATATGGAAGTGGGTCCCTCTGACAAAGGCCAAAAAAAGAAGAAACGAAAGCAAGATGCAAGTGGACCTCCACAAAGAAAGCCATAAAAGGAACAGGATAATAGTTCCACCTATTTCTTTTCGGGGTGGTGGAGATGTGAAGAAATATTAT
Organism: Dactylorhiza incarnata; assembly: GCA_033032865.1. Classification (NCBI taxonomy): domain Eukaryota; kingdom Viridiplantae; phylum Streptophyta; class Magnoliopsida; order Asparagales; family Orchidaceae; genus Dactylorhiza; species Dactylorhiza incarnata. The sequence goes on from JAWHQI010000515.1 coordinate 621,554, forward strand.
GCCAAATACCACGCCTGGCGTGCTAAGAAGGGTACACTTTTCACTTTAGTTTGTTATGAAATTAATTTAACTTCTATACTTAAACACTCTTAGTGGATAGATTCTGGTGTTACTATTCACATAAGTGTGTCTATGTAGGATTGCCTGAGTTACCGAAAGCAAAGTGATGGTGAAAAATACATCTTTGTGGGCGATGGAAAATCAGTTGAAGTTGAAGCTATGGGCATTTTTCGTTTATTATTAGATACCAGTCATTATTTAGATTTGTTTGAGACTTTTATTGTACAAACTTTTAGATGGAATTCGATTTCTATTTCTATATTGGACAAATTTGGTTACCATTACCCTTTTTGAAATAATAAATTGTCTCCTTCTGAATTCAAATCTTATTGGCACTAGTTATTTATCTAATAATGATAACTTATATTTTCTTAATATAATAAATTCATATAATGAAATCTTGCACGTTAATTCGAAAGGTACTAAACGTAAATTAATTGATCATATTTCTTCCTCTTTATGGCACAAGCGCTTAGGGCACATCTCCAAACGGAGAATTGAGAGACTTGTGTTAGACAGAATTCTTGATTCCCTTAATTTTACAGACTTTAAGGTTTGCTTAGACTGTATAAAAGGGAAAAAAATGAACATAAGGAAGATAGGTGCCAGTAGAGCTATGGAAGTCTTAGAACTGATACACACTGATATTTGTGGACCTTTCTGTTGGTTATTGTCTCCACAATAACCTTGATTTGTAGAAAGTCAACTTTGAACCAAGATTGAATTGTTTGTGTATTTGATATATTTTTCTAGTATTGTTCTTGCAGGTTCACATTGCTAAGTGTAGACCAATGTCAGGTCACAATGGGTCAATAAGCACAGTCTCGTGCAATGTAATTCTTCATTGTGTGGGGTATGGGGTTGACTCATGTGTGGTCTCTCAATTGGGATACACTTAATGATCAAGACATTAAAGATTCAAAGCTTGGTGTGCAGCTAGTGGTCTAGAGAAAAAGGAAGAAATTTTTCCTAAGTTAATTTTTCGAGATGTAAAGGTACTTTTCGAGAAGTCCTTCTATGCTCTCGAGAAGTCCTTGTTATTTTTCGAGAAGGGTTGTCTCAGAGGTCTTTTTCGAAACGGTTGAATTTTTCGAGTAGCTATTATCATCTCTCGAGAAATCAATGTTATCTCGAAAAGTCCCCTTAGTTTTCGTGAAAACTTCTTTTCTAGTTGATTTCGAGAAGTCTATCTTAGTGGCAGCTTTCGAGAAATCCTTCCTCTCTCGAGAAGTACTTTTGTTTTCGAGAAGTCATCGTTTCTTTCGAAAAGCTCTCTTTAAAGGTTTTTCTCGAAATTGTTTTGGAGTTCACGAGAAGTTTCTTATGCTCTCGAGAAGTCTTGCATCTCTCGAGAAGCCCTGTCATAATTCTTTAATATTTTCCTCTAAAGCTGTTTTTCGAGAACTAGCCGGTTTCTCTTGAGAAGCCTTGGATCTCTCGAGAAGTCTGGTTCTATCTTTTCTCGTAAACTTTGTTTTTCCATTTTGACGACAAGTTTTTTCCGTCAAATTGACGTGACGTCCTTCCTCGTTTTTAAGGTTAATCTGTTAGGCCTTCATCTATATAATGATTGCTCCTTAAGAAAGAAATAATGATTCGAATTAGAAGATCAGAGTTCGTACTTTTCTCTCTTAACCTAATCTGATCCAAGATCGTCGTCAAGTGTCGTGCATCGCCATCGTTGGAGTTCGATCGTGAGTTATCTGATTTCATCTCCAAGTGGAAGAAAAAGGTCGATCGATCATCGCCTCACTCGTCCTATTTTCATTGGATCGATCAAGACCTTAGAAGATCTGATTTGTGCCGATTTGATTCTTCTTCTTCAACATCAAGCCGAAGCCATTCTATCTCAAGAAGGAAGAAGATCATCATCAAATTATTCAGATCTGATCGTGATTCGTTAAGTATTGTTTCAATCTAAATTTACATTTGATTGTAGGAGAGATTGTTCTCCGAGTTGTAAGAGAGGGTTCTCTCTGAGTTTGTAGGAGATTGATCTCCGAGTTGTAAGAGTTTTGACTCTGAGATTTGTAGGATCGTTCTTGATCCGAGATTTAGTGAAGTAGTCAAGTCTAGCTGTGGTGCTAGATTGGCGAGGCCGGCAAGTGGAGTACCCAAGAATGGGGAACCACTATAAATCTCTTGCATCCTCTGTTATTGTAATTTGCATTCTGTGCGTTCTTTATTTTCAAGATTTTCAATTCTGCAGAAGACGCAGCTATCACCTATTCACCCCCCTCTAGGTGATTTTGGTTGGCAACTAGATATTACAATTGGTATCAGAGGTTGGTTGTTCTTGAAAGGTTACCACCTTGAATAGGATCTCTACATTCTAATTGCTAACAAATCATGGAAAAGTGCAAGGAATAGTCTTCGTTGAAATTGCCAATATGCACTAAGGCTAACTTTCCTATGTGGAAAGAAAGAGTCAGATTTTATATGGAAGCCGCAGACCCAAGAATCTTCCAAGTCGTGGAAGAAGGACCTCATGTGCCTATGACCGCTTCTACTATTGATCTAACCTTAAAAGTACCAAAGAAAATGATGGACTTAACAAAGGATGAGATCGCTCTCTTTGCTTTGGACAAAAAGGCAAAGAACATAATTGCTAGTGCAGTAAATGATTCAATGTTGCAAAACTTAATTCACTGTAATTCTGCCAAAGAAATGTGGACGTCTTTAATAGTCCTTATGGAAGGTACTGAAGAAGTAAGAGATGATAGAAGATCTCTTTTGAATCAAGAGTACGAGGCTTTCAAGCAGAATAAAAAGGAGTGCATTGCCGATGCTTATGAAAGATTCTTCAAGATAGTAAACGGCCTAAGGAATTATGGTCGGGAATTTACTAATGGCGAACTAAATGACAAATTCCTGCGATCCCTAACGAAAGACTGGGATAGCAAGATAGTTGCAATCAGAAAGTTTGGAAAGTTACCAAACCTAGACCCACATAATCTGTTTGGGAAATTATTATCCCATGAGCTGCAAATGAATATTCGCAAAATAGAAGAAGATGGGAATAGAATTTCTAGCAAGGAAAGGACCTTGGCTATGAAAGCCGAGAGCTCCAGAAAAAGCAGAGCTTTATCTCCAGTTAGAACACAAGAATCTGATGATTAAAAAGAATCTGAGCCGGCTCCTCCAGTTCTGAAATGTCTGATGGGGAATTTTCTCTAATCTCTCGTCAGTTTAAGAAATTGCTAAACAAAAGAAGACACATGAAGAATAAGTCTTCCTCTGAATATAGACACTCTCGACGTGATGGTGATCATCACAAAAAGGGTTCTAGCAATCATGACAGGTTTAAATCTAAAACTGGTAAACATATTTCTTCTGACATAGTTTGTTATTGTTGCAATAAGCCAGGGCACATGATTGCTAAATGTCCTTATAAAAAGAAAGAGGGTGGAAGAAAAGAAAAAAAGAAATCCACCCACGGGAAAAGGAAGACTGAAAAGAGTCTAGTCGCTAAAAAGAACAAAACTTTAAGTGACAGTGACTCGGAGAAATCAAGTAGTGAAGAAGAAGCCTACTTCGGGCATATGGCTATGACTGATGAAGAAGAAGAACCTCCATATACTGGGAAGGTAAATTCTCACACTATCTTATCTGATTTTGAATATGCCTCAGCTGAACAAAATGATTATCTTTCAGATGATGACTCAAACCTCATGACCCAATATACTGAAATGCTTAAAAGTTTTGACAAATGCCGAAAGGAAGTCAAAACTCAGGCCAAGGAGATCATGTCTCTCAAAGAAGTGGAATCTAATTTGAGAAAGGAAGTTGAACAACTTTCTTCCTTTAAAGAGGAAAACCAAATCTTCTAAGACAAGATCAAAAGCTCAGATGAGCTCCTTGAACGGAAAGAGAACTCTATCAAAGTTCTGGAAGAACAGCTAGCCGCTGAGAAGAAGCTAGTTGAAAAGTTTTCACAACCGAAAACCATTCTTCCAATCATTGATACTTTCTCAGCTAAAGCGAGTAGCAGTGGTTTAGGTCATGTCGCTGAGCCAAGTAATTCTTCTAAGAGCACCCATGCCAAGAAGAAAAATAAGAATGCTAAGAAAGCTACCGTCGAGGAAAAAGGGAAAGCCCATCTAGAACAAGTGGAATTTAAGAAAGTTCTTCTTCCCACGAATGTTTATGACATGGAAAGCTCTTATGGTCACTTGACACGACCAATTAATTTTGCGCCTGTCAATGACTATAAGGGGTGGGCTCGTCCTCAATACCTCGGTCAAAGTGCTTTCAAAGCACCTTATGAAGAATTAAATCTGAGAGATTACGGTCCTTATGTTCATGGTCCAAGTGTTGTTAGAGCACCAATAGTAAAGACTGTTGTACCTAAGCCAAAGGAGAAAGCATTACCCTGTATGTGCTGTACTCATGAAGCATCCTCATCAAGAAGGATTGCTCCTGCTAAAACAAACGTTCAAAGAGTTAAGCAGGAAAATATTAAGAAAAGATACAACAGGTTTAACTGTTGGTGTTGCGGCAAAATAGGTCACTTTGCCGTAGACTGTTGGTTCAATCTCACCTATTCCAAAAGACCACAAGTTAACAATGCAAGAAAGACCGCTCACAATGTTAATGTTCCTCGTGGTGCTCAACTAACAAGGGACCAAGGACCCAAAGTTGTTTGGGCTCCTAAGGCGAAATAATTTGTTTTTACAGGTATGTCCAAAGGCCAACGAAAATCCTATCTGGTATTTGGACAGTGGTTGTTCTCGGCATATGACCGGAATAAGAAGTCTTTTGCAAAATTACATTCCAATTGAAAACGGTCCAAAAGTTATTTTTGGCGGATCTGACAGAGGAATAACAAAAGGCTATGGTATGATTTCTAACGGTAATGTATCTTTTTCAGATGTAGCTTATGTGGAAGGATTAGAACATAATCTGATAAGCATAAGTCAACTTTGTGATAAAGGATATATAGTTGATTTTCATAGAGATAAATGTTTGATAAAATCAGCTGATAATCTAGAAACAATTTTATCAGGCACTCGTTGTAGAAATATGTTCTGTTTAAATTTTCTTTGTTTATCATCTTCTACACCAGTGTGTCTTTTAGCAAAAGATAGTGCATCTCTTGCTGACCAATGGCATAAGAGATTAGCACATATAAATTTCAAAACCATAAGTAAATTGTTTTCTCAAAACTTAGTACATGATGCGACGAATATTAAGTGCATTCAAGATAGACCTTGTCATGCTTGTGTAAAAGGCAAGCAAACAAGTGCTACCTTTAAGAGCATTATAGGCAAAGATTCAATTAGGTGCTTATACCTACTTCATATGGACTTGTTTGGTCCTTTGCAAATTAGAAGTTTAGGAGGTAAGTCTTACACATTAGTTATTTTAGATGATTACTCACGTTTTGCATGGGTATTCTTTCTAAAACACAAGTCAGATACATTTGACATTTTCATCAAGTTTGTCAAGCAAATCCAGAATGAATTTGAATGATCGGTGGTCAAAATCAGAAGTGACCATGGAACAGAATTTGAATCTGGGAGCATGACAGATTTTTGTGAAAGTCTAGGTATCTTTCATGAGTTTTCCTCTCCTCGAACACCACAACAAAATGGGGTAGCTGAGAGAAGGAATAGAACACTCATTGAGGCTTGCAGAACAATGTTGAGTGACACTTCACTACCCGAATACCTTTGGGCTGAAGCAGTCAACACTGCATGTCACGTGCAAAACAGAGCACTCATAAACAAAAACCATGTAAAGACCCCTTATGAACTACTAAAAGGGAAGAGACCAACCATCTGTTATTTTAGAATTTTTGGTTGCAAATGCTTTGTACTTAATAATGGAAAGCATTATAAAACCAAGTTTAGCGAAAAGTGTTTTGAAGGTATTTTTGTAGGCTATAGCAGCCATAGTAGAGCTTATAGAATATTTAATAAGAAAACCCTGGTTGTAGAAGAGTCTATCAATGTTGTATTTGATGAAACGAGCATGCTACATAGCAGCTCTTCTAATGCTTCTATTGAAGGTACAGGTTCAAAGACACAAGATATAAGCTTGGATGAGCCCGTCAAAGTTGATGCTCAAACCTTCGTCAAGATCTCTTCCCCAATCACAAATGAAGAAGAAGATCATATTGATGAAGAACCGGTGCAAGTGGAAGGAGGCATTCAAGTAGCAAATGATGCTCCAATTGTTCAAACTGATGCAAGGAACCTTGAGTTCAGACACATGAGAGATCATCCTATTGATCAAATCATAGGAGATCCTCAAGTCGGAATTAGGACAAGAAGAGGTACTGCTAACGAAAATATGCATTTAAGTTTTCTCTCACAGGTTGAACCGAAGAAGTTTCAAGATGCAAATGAAGACCCCCACTGGATAGTTACAATGGAAGAAGAGTTAAATCAATTCAAGCGTTGCAAGGTGTGGACACTAGTTCCAAAACCCAAGGATAAAAATATTATTGGAACAAAGTGGGTCTACAGGAATAAGTTGGATGAGGATGGAACAATTATACAGAACAAAGCGAGACTTGTAGCAAAAGGTTACAGACAGGAAGAAGGGATCGACTTCGATCAAACTTATGCTCCGGTAGCAAGACTTGAAGCGATCCGAATTTTCTTAGCCTATGCTGCATTCAAAGGTTTCACCGTATACCAAATGGACGTTAAGTCAGCTTTTCTGAATGGTAACATAAAAGAAGAAGTATACGTTGAACAACCTCCAGGTTTTGTAGATTTTGAACATCCTAATTATGTTTACTTACTACAAAAAGCTTTATATGGGTTAAAACAAGCTCCTCGAGCTTGGTATGAGACGCTGTCTAATTTTCTTCTTGAGAATAAGTTCACAAGAGGAAAGATAAATAAAACATTATTTCTTAGGGAAGTAAAATGCAAGATTTTGCTAGTACAAATCTATGTCGATGACATTATTTTTGGCTCTACAGACGACAATCTTTGTAAAAAGTTTTCAAAACTTATGCAAGGAAAGTTTGAAATGAGCAGTATGGGAGAGCTAAAATATTTCTTAGGACTTCAAGTGAAACAATCTGAAGATGGAATTTTCATCTCACAGACGAAATTCACCAAGGAGCTGATTAAGAAATTTTGATTGGAGAGTGCAACCTCTATGAGGACTCCAATGAACCCAGCTATGTCTCTGGACAAGGATGACAAAGGGAAACCTTTTGATGAAACCAAATACAAAAGCATAATTGGCTCTCTGCTCTACCTTACTGCTAGTAGGCCTGATATAATGTTTTCTACATGTGTATGTGCCAGATATCAAGTGAACTCTAAGGAATCTCGCTATACCGCTGCAAAGCGAATTTTGAGATATCTTAAAGGTACACCAAATCTTGGCTTATGGTACCCAAGAAGTAATGATAGCGAGCTAATTGGTTATTCAGATGCAGATTTTGTAGGTAGTAGAGACGACAGGAAAAGCACTTCCGGAACATGCCAATTTCTCGGAAGAAGGCTTATCTCCTGGAGCAGCAAGAAGCAAAATTACGTTGCAATTTGAACAGCCGAATCAGAATATATTTCTGCAGGCAGTTGTTGCGCACAACTTCTTTGGATAAGAAATCAGCTTCAAGATTATAACTTGAAGATAAAGAATATTCCAATGTTTTGTGACTCCTTTAGCGCAATTGCTATAGCAAATAATCCAGTCTCACACAATCGGACAAAGCATATCGAGTTAAGATATCATTTATCCGAGAACATGTGAAGAATGGGGATATCAACTTAAGTTATGTCCCTACGGATAAGCAAATTGCAGATATATTCACGAAGCCTCTGGATGAGACTAAGTTCTCTTTCTTCAAGACAGAACTTGGAATGCTCAACATGGAATAATGGTCAAGCAAAGGAGAAGAGAAGAAGATAAGTGAATTTTCTTAAAGTTTTATCTTATTTTATGTTCTAAAATAAATTACAGGTTTATCATTTGCAAAGAAGAAAAATCCAAGTCATCATTAAACTTCTCGAGAAATGTAGTTAATATCTCGAGAAATGACTTGCCTTCTATGAATATGGATGAAGATAAAAGCTTTCGGAAAATTGACATCATCTCTCGAAAAATAAATTCACACTTCTCGAGAAATGGGTTATCCCTCGAGAAATGCTCTTTCGGAAGAAGATTGGCAAAGTTCTGAGACTTCTCGAGAACTTTAACTTTCTCTCGAGAAATGTCTTATACTTTTCGAATACACGAATTTCAAATTTCGAGAATATGAAGAGCTAGGTACGCGTGTATTTCATTTTCTTGAAACCAAATTAATTGTCACATCAAACCAAACTATATATAGAGTCTCGAAATGAATTAAAAGTTCACGCGAGGTTCTTCCATCCCCTCTCGAAAAGTGCCGACGTTTCATCTTCTTCTTTCACAAAATCAACGTTCTAGTTCGCCTTCAGACGGATCTTCTCTCGCTCCAGCTCACATTTCAAGCTCTCCTCTCATTCGATGGCTCCATCAGGAAAACCTAAGATCGGTGTCGGCAGTGAACTTGTGTGAGAAGGTCTCCAATCGATTTCAGATGAGTTTCAAAACCTCTTTTATCTTCTAGACGCAACTGGCCTGTCTTTCTTACTAGAACATCAGTGTAGAATTCTGTTTAAAGAAGTAGAGGATCTGTTTATCAACATAAAAGTGCATAAAAACGGGAAAAAGATGAAAACAAGTGTTGGAAATTTCAAAATCAAGATGAATCCAAAATCTCTTTCCAAGCATTTGAAAGTTCCCTTGATAGAAATTGAGGATACTCTAAGTAATGAGGATTGGGCTCATGCCCTAATCTTTTGTGGATTGGATAAAGGAACATCAACTATTCGTAGACAAAAGATGAATGATGTTGGAAAATTGCTAGTGGACATAATTTCAAAAGTCTTGCTATGTCATACTGGCAGCCTGGGTCATGTCTCTTCAGATGTTTTCAGCTTGGTAGCAATAGTGATTTGTGGAAAAAGATTCAGTTGGGCAGATTTTCTATTCAATAAGATTAAAGAAAGTATTATGAGTCCCAATTTTGCAAGAATCCTGTCACTCTATCTGAATCAGCTTGATCCAGATATGTTTGACATGTCCAGAGGAGCTATTATTCATCATTTAAAGAAGGTAGATGTTGTCACAATAAAGAGGTGGAACATCAGGATTACTAAACCAACTGCAGGTGCAGGTCCCCAGGGGGAGCCTATTTCCTCAAGTCACTCAGCACCAGAGTATGAAGCTCCTGCTCCTCCTCCAGAAATACCAACAATCCCAGCTCCACCTCCAGCTCAGCAACTCAGTTCAGTTCCAGATCCATCTTCATCTACAGCTCCACAATACACCATTTCTTCAGCAAAGCCAAGTCTTCCAACAGACACAGTTCTTCCTCCATCAGCTCAGGATCCATCAGAACAAATTCTCTCAGATCAAGTTCCTTCCAAAAATCCATCCATCCCAGATGCTCAAGTTTTGTCAGATACTCCTATGGAAGACACTTTTCTTTCTCAAGAACAAGTTGATCACTTCTCACCTCCTCCAGTTATGGATAAAAATAGAGTTTATTCTTCAATAGAAAATGTTGTTAGTGAAATTCTAAAAGGTTCTGATGATGTGCTTAGCACTAGTGACCACATGGCTGGGTCAGGTGCTGACTATGATTTTAATCTAGAAGTAGATGATGCTTCAATGCATGATTCATCTCCTCCCCCAGTACATATTGAGGGGGAGCAAGAGCCTTGCTTAGAAACAAACAAGGATGATCAGGAAAAGCCTGTTGATGAAGAAGATGAGAGAATCAACATATCTCCTGTGAAGCTCCAAAGTTCAGTTATTATTGAAGATATACCAGAAGAAGTTCTTGCAGCCCCTATTCCTCCATCTCTTTATGATGAAAGTACAATTCTTGGTAAAGTTGAACTTATGCTTCAAAGACAAAGTGCCAAAATAGATTACTCCTTCAAAGAAGTTCATGCAAGACTATCTGATATTGAAAAGGAAATGGCTAAGAAGCTGAAAGAATTCAAGACTAGTTCAGATCAACTGAAAGAGGTTATTATTCAGGGAGGAAAGGCCATTGATCAGACCATAGAGGGTGTAGCCACAGTTCTAGCAGAAGTTATTCAAGTGAGAAAAACTCAAGAAAACATGGCTTCAAAGGTTGAGGAAAATTATTTCAAAGTTATTGATGAGGTTGGACAGTTTAAGGATTCTATTCTCCAAACCCTATCTGTAGAAGTCAGAAAGGGGGAGGACAGTATAACTGAGAGGATGACTGGATTATTGGATCAAACTCTTTTTGATTTTCATAGACATTTGATTAATAGGTTTGAGCAGTTGTCCCAAGGTGTCCAAAAGCAGGTCAATGAGTTAAAAGATTTCACCTCTAATACTGCTGTTTGGCTCCACCATGAAATCTTTCCTGATTTGGGTAATGACCCTGCTCAACCTCCTCCTCATTTTGATCAAGTTCAATCTGTTGCTCCTTCATTTCCTCAATTTTCTCCAAGGCCAGCAGAGCAGTTTGATGCTAATCCTTCAATTGAGACTCACTCCTCCATGCATTATTCTAGGAAAAGGAAGTATGGTGATGGACCTTCTGCAAGCAGATCTGTTCCTGGCTCCAGCTCAGCAGGTTCTGGCAAAGCAGTGGTAGATGAAACAAAGGTTTATCCAGAACTTTGGAGTCCAGTTTCAAAGATTATCATTCTTGACTCTCTCAAGCTTGTAGAAGAAGGGAATGTGAAAGCTTCTGATCTGTACAACACTTCTGAATGGAAAAAGTATGAGACAAGCCAAACCAAGAGAAGAATCCATTTCAAGAATTATGGGTACAACAATCCAACAGCTCCAGAAGCTCCTCCCAAGTATCATCCAAAGCCATATGTTTATTTTGAAAGGCAAGAAATGTTGAGAAAGAGAAATGCAAATATCTGAAGCCAAGTCTTTGAAGATCTTTAAAACTTTATTTCTATATGCCTGTGTGAACATTAATTCATTAAACAATCTTAAATCTAAATATAGTTTTTGGTTCTAATGTGACAATCATGTTCTTATATTTAGATATTGTTGTTAATGTTCTTTCCAGTATATCTTTATTTTTTTTTGATACAATTCATCTTGGTAAGTAGGGTTCTGACTTCTACAAATATGGGGAGATTGTTGGGCATTGTCTCCACAATAACCATGATTCGTAGAAAGTCAACTTTGAACCAAGATTGAATTGTTTGTGTATTTGATATATTTTTCTAGTATTGTTCTTGCAGGTTCACATTGCTAAGTGTAGACCAATGTCAGGTCACAATGGGTCAATAAGCACAGTCTCATGCAATGTAATTCTTCATTGTGTGGGGTATGGGGTTGACTCATGTGTGGTCTCTCAATTGGGATACACTTTATGATTAAGACATTAAAGATTCAAAGCTTGGTGTGCAGCTAGTGGTCTAGAGAAAAAGGAAGAAATTTTTCCTAAGTTATTTTTTCGAGATGTAAAGGTACTTTTCGAGAAGCCCTTCTATGCTCTCGAGAAGTGCTTGTTATTTTTCGAGAAGGGTTGTCTCAGAGGTCTTTTTCGAAACGGTTGAATTTTTCGAGTAGCTATTATCATCTCTCGAGAAATCAATGTTATCTCGAAAAGTCCCCTTAGTTTTTGTGAAAACTTCTTTTCTAGTTGATTTCGAGAAGTCTATCTCAGTGGCAGCTTTCGAGAAATCCTTCCTCTCTCGAGAAGTACTTTTGTTTTCGAGAAGTCATCGTTTCTTTCGAAAATCTCTCTCTAAAGGTTTTTCTCGAAATTGTTTTGGAGTTCACGAGAAGTTTCTTGTGCTCTCGAGAAGTCTTGCATCTCTCGAGAAGCCCTGTCATAATTCTTTAATATTTTTCCTCTAAAGCTGTTTTTCGAGAACTAGCCAGTTTCTCCTGAGAAGTCTTGGATCTCTCGAGAAGTCTGGTTCTATCTTTTCTCGTAAACTTTGTTTTTCCATTTTGACGACAAGTCTTTTCCGTCAAATTGACGTGACGTCCTTCCTCGTTTTTAAGGTTAATATGTTAGGCCTTCATCTATATAATGATTGCTCCTTAAGAAAGAAATAATGATTCGAATTAGAAGATCAGAGTTCGTACTTTTCTCTCTTAACCTAATCTGATCCAAGATCGTCGTCAAGTGCCGTGCATCGCCATCGTTGGAGTTCGATCGTGAGTTATCTGATTTCGTCTCCAAGTGGAAGAAAAAGGTCGATCGATCATCGCCTCACTCGTCCTGTTTTCATTGCATCGATCAAGACCTTAGAAGATCTGATTTGTGCCGATTTGATTCTTCTTCTTCAACATCAAGCCGAAGCCATTTCTATCTCAAGAAGGAAGAAGATCATCATCAAATTATTTAGATCTGATCGTGATTCGTTAAGTATTGTTTCAATCTAAATTTACATTTGATTGTAGGAGAGATTGTTCTCCGAGTTGTAAGAGAGGGTTCTCTCTGAGTTTGTAGGAGATTGATCTCCGAGTTGTAAGAGTTTTGACTCTGAGATTTGTAGGATCGTTCTTGATCCGAGATTTAGTGAAGTAGTCAAGTCTAGCTGTGGTGCTAGATTGGCGAGGCCGGCAAGTGGAGTACCCAAGAACGGGGAACCACTATAAATCTCTTGCGTCGTCTGTTATTGTAATTTGCATTCTGTGTGTTCTTTATTTTCAAGATTTTCAATTCCGCAAAAGACGCAGCTATCACCTATTCACCCCCCTCTAGGTGATTTTGGTTGGCAACTAGATATTACACTTTCCCTATGGTCTCTTGGAATGGCCAACAATATTATATCATGTTTATAGATGATTACTCTCGATATGGACACGTCGATCTTATTCATGATAAGTCACATTCACTGGATGTATTTAAAGTCTATAAAGCTGAGGTGGAAAACCAACTCGATAAACAGATTAAAGTCATCAGATCTGATCGTGGTGGTGAGTACTACGGTAGATATGATGGATTATGAGAACAACATCTTGGCCCCTTTGCTAAATTCCTAGAGGAGTGCAGTGTTCTCTCTCTGTACACCATGAATGGTACCCCTACCATGAATGACATTGCTGAGAGGCAAAATAGAATGCTTAAGGAAATGTTAAGAAGTATGATTGCTCATTCTTCCTTACCTTAATCTCTCTGGGGTGAAGCACTCAAGACTGTAGCTTATATCCTCAATAGAGTCCCAACTAAAATAGTACCAAAAACCCCTTATGAGCTTTGGACTAGTCGAAATCCCCAGCCTAAAGCATCTTCTGGTTTGGGGTTGTCCAGCTGAGGCTAGGCATTATAGGCTAAATGAAAAGAAACTGGACTCTAGAACGATGAGCTGCTATTTTGTTGGGTATTCTGAAAAGTTCAGGAGATATAAATTTTTGATCCTACTACTAAGGTTTTCTTCGAGACTGCTAATTCTCGGTTCTTTGAAGATGTTGAGTTAGGAAGCTAATATATGGTTAGAGACATTGTCTTTGAAGAGGAATTTATTTTTCTTCATATAGTTGTTATTGACAATACTCAAGATTTCATTCCTGACATCCTCCAGCAATAAATTCGGATCAAGACATTAATTAAGAGATTCCTCATATAGTTTCAAATGAACAAACTCACCAACGTTAAGAACCTTTGCCATTAAGGAGATCCACCAGAGAAAGGAGAAGGGCGGTGTCCGATCAATCTCAATCAGGTTATTTAGAGTTCTAATTCTCAACAGTGGATTGATTTCATGAAGGAAGAGATAAAGTCCACGGAGGACAATGATGTTTGGGATCTTGTCACATTACCTGAAGGTGTGAAACTCATATGTTGTAAATTGATATTTAAAACCAAAAGGGATTCAAAGGATAATATTGAAATATATAAGACACGTATGTTCGCTAAAGGATTTACTCAAAAGGAAGGCATTGACAATAAAAAGAATTTCTCTCCGGTTTTATCGAAAGACTCTTTTAGGACTATTATGGCATTAGTCGCACATTTTGACCTTGAGCTACATTAGATGGATGTTAAGACTGCATTTCTCAATGGCTACATTGATGAGATGATCTACATGGTGCAACCAAATTACTTTGAGCATAGATACCCAAAGTAAATAGTTTGCAAATAAAAGAAATCCATCTATGGACTTAAATAAGCATCTCGATAGTGGTATTTCAAATTTCATTAAGTAGTCATCTTCTTCGGTTTTGAGATAAATGTTGCTGATGATTATATATACCATAGATTCAATGGGAGTAAATATATATGTTGGGTCTTATACATGGAAGACATCTTGCTTGTCAGCAATGATATAGATAATTCTATATAAGACCAAGAAATTTCTTTCAAAGAAATTTGAAATAAAAGATCTTGGTGATGCCTCTTTTGTACTAGGCATACAGATAAACTAAGATCGCACTCGGGGTATACTTGAGATATCGCAGGAAATCTATATCAATAAGGTTCTCAAAAGATTTGGTATGCAGGATTGTAAGGCAAGAGATACCCCTATAGCTAAGGGAGACAAATTTTGTCTCAATCAATACCCCAAAACTAAAGCTGAGGAATTGGAGATGCAAATGCTTCCTTATGCATCAGCTATATGAAGTCTTATGTATGCTCAAGTTTGTACGCATCCAGATATTGCATTCATAGTTGGAATATTGGGAAAATATCTGAGTAATCCAGGACTGGATCATTATAATGCAACCAAATGGGTCATGCGATACCTGAAAGGACAAAGGCTTTCATGCTCACCTATCGAAGGTCTAATCAGCTGGAGATCATTAGGTATTCTGATTCAGACTTTTCTGCATGTCAAGATAGTAGATCCACTTCAGGTTATGTATATGTTTTGGCTTGAGGAGTTATATCATGGAAAAGTGTCAAGCAGACACTCATAGCTTCCTCGAGCATGACAACAGAATTCATAACATGTTATGAGGCATCCAATCATGGAATATGTCTGGAAAATTTTGTCACATGGCTACGCATTTTGGATGGTGTTGAAAGGCCACTCAAATTATTTTGGGACAATAAGTCTTTAGGGATGTATTCCAATAATAATATGAGTAGCTTTAAATCTAAGCACATAGAGATTAAGTTGTTGGTTGTTAAAGAGAGAGTTCCGAGTTGACAAATGTTTATAGAGCGTATTGGGACAATCTTCATGTTAGCAAATCCACTTACTATGTGTTTGACACCAATGGTCTTTCACGAGCACACTGCTCATATGAGTCTCATATCATTGGAGGATGTGTTGTATTAGTGGGAGTTTATATTTTGGTTTTTATTTGTTGTATGGTATTTTATGATTATTATTCTACAGAATAAAACATTCATTATTGCACTCTGAATCTAATTATTTTGATCTCACTAAAGTTAAAGAAGGACCAGTTGAAAATAGGCATGTCAAGATCACATTTCATGTAATTTTCATGACACACATCCATACTTGATCTATGTAATTTGTTGTGCACACATATGTGACCATTGATGGGTGTAACACCCCAGTTTTGCTGATCTGAGAATTAACGCCGTGCATTAGGTCTTCGTCGCTAAAAACTGCCATAATGGCAGATTTTTCTTAAACGCACGATCGTGCATTTCCTTGACGCACGATCGATCCGCCCGTGCGTGCTCTTCGGCTGAAAGATTTGGAGTTCTGAATTTACTCGTGCGTTTTTTACGCACGGTCGTGCGTTCGACCGTGCGTTCGCAAACTGACGGAAATAGATCCGTAATCAGCGAATTTCTGGGCGCCCGTTTGGTTTGATTTCGATCGGACGGCTGTGAGGGGCTCGTGGGAGAACCCTAAGTAGGGCTGAGAAGCTCTCCCTCCTCATTTTCTCTTAAGTTGGGTCTTGAGGGTTTAAGGGAGAGGAAGGGTTGGAGGAGGAAGAGAACTAGATCTCACCATTGTTGGAGCTTCGGAGCTCCGTTCGCCGATCTGAGACCGGCAGCTCATAGGGAACGTCGAGACGCTTCTTCTTCTCCGTTTCTTTTCAAGTTTCCATGGCTAGGAGGAGATCTCAAAAGGTAACGACATTTCTCCTCCCGGTCTTTAGGATGCGTGCTTGGCATCCCTTTATTTTCTGCATTTTGGCACCAGATACGTCGAGTGAGAGGGATCCGGGTTGCCTTGGTTCAAGAGGAACCATCGGGTTGATTGTGTCCGTCCCCGACATGACTTGCACTAGAAATCCGCTCTGTTAGTGGATTATGCATTGTGGGTGAAGCCTGTTTCGCGACCGTCGGTCTAATTCAGTGATGTTGATTGACGCGCATTTTAGGGGTTTTGTTAGAAATCCAAATACGGTGAATTCATCGTCGTGATGCCCTTGTAGCTTCGTGTGGTAACGAATGTTGGGTTTTGGGCGGGGAAATAATGTGCGGATTATGGGGCTTGTGATGCCTAGTGTTGTGCGAAGGTGCGATTGGTCTTTGTGGTCGGCTGGCTATCCCGTGAAGACTGATATTCATGTGTGGAGAGTGTCCCGACAAGATTCGTCCCTTCGGGGTTAACTGACGAGAACGGCTGTGCTAACGGACGAGCTCGGAATGGTCGCCAGGCGAGGCAGTCGGTGGACGTTGTCCCGACGGTAAGACCAGGGCCTTGGGACGTTTGCTCGGAGTCTAAGCCTGGGTTCTTAGCATAGGTTGTGTGGTTTGAGGCAAGAATGTGTGAGCTGTTTGACAAGCCCGATGGCATGGAGAGCCAGGCGAGGTGGGTCTCGACGTGAGTTCTTGGCCTTGGGCTACGATGCACTTTGGGGGAAGTGTTGAGTACCCCGTGATTGTGCTGATGATGTATGATGTTGTGTTAGACTCATACGCTTTAGGGCGCCTTGGGTGAAACCCGGGTTTGCATTCATATCACATTTGTAGGCCCCTTTATTACTTGCTCAATATAGAAACATGGATGTTGTTTGTGACACTCATGCTTGTTGTTTTATGTTGCTTCTTTTCGTATTTTCATGTGCATACGAAGTGCTGACTTGCAGGGTGATGTAGTTCCCCGGGGTCCGCTAGGACGGCCAGGAGGAGGGGTGTTGTTACACCGTTTGTGGTCAGCCATAGCTGACCCTCATTTACCGCTCTTTGTGATTTGGATGCAGGCCAGGGATCGCAGGCTGGAACGAGCTCGCAGGCCAAAAAGGTCTAAAGCCTCATGAAGTGTTTACCTTGTTTTTCCTGTTTTCCCGTACTCAACTTTTGATGTTCCGGCTTGCATGCCGAGGTAGCCCATGGAAGCTAGTTTCCCCCTCTTTTCGGATTTTATATTTGTGATGAATGTTTGTTGACTTGGACTTTGGTTTTGTAAGGCCTTAAGCCCAGTTTCACTCCTATGTTAATTGTGGACAATCTCTATGTTTTTTAGTTTTATTTCCGCTGTGTTGTCTGAGTTTTGAGCTGGGTAGTTTATATCATCTTTTAATGCTGAAACTGTGGCGGTTATATGCTGTGGGGTCCCGGCCGGACCCATATTATATGGTCATTACAGGGGAGGTGTTACAATTTGGTATCAGAGACAGGTTTAGTATTCTTGCGAGGTCAAGTGTAGACGGGTCGCGTGAAGAGGTTGTCCACATAGGAATATTGTGCGGGATCGTGAGTATCCCTGTGTTCGAGTCTTGCGAGTAGAACTTGATGAGTTTATTTCCTTGCTTATGCTAGGATGTTGGCGACGATGCGGGGACATCGAGAAGGCAAGTGGAGCCTTCGGGAAGCAGTGCTACTGCTCCGGGCCTCATGAGTATGGGCATGCCCTCGGCTGATTTCTGTCGCATGCTAGCGGAAGCAATGGTAGCGGCTCAAGCTGCAGCGATGCCACGGGCTCCGACGCCCGTTGTGCAAGTTACGACTCCTATTACTCCGGCGGCTACACCAGCCACACCGGAGGTTGAAGTGAGGCAGGCAGAGCCATTAGCGGAGAGAGCTTTTGTGATGGGCGATCGATTTATGAAGTACTTCTTGAGTTTCCATCCTCCGACATTCAAGGGAGTTGGCACTCCAACGGATGCCAAAGATTGGCTTTCGAGGATCCAGGAACTTTTGAAGGCTGCAGAGACCCCAGCGGAGAGGCAGTCCCAATTCGCGAGTTTTATGTTAGAGGGCGATGGGAAGCTGTGGTGGGTGAACCATAGCGGTCGGTATTTTCTTGAGTGTGTTCCGTCCATGGAGGAGTTTGGGAACGCCTTCCTCAAGCATTATATTCCGTCTTCGACAAGGTTAGCATTGCAGCGACAGTTCTTGCATTTGGTGCAGCGTGAGAAGACAGTGGATGAATACCTGCAAGAGTTCACTCGGTTGGGTCGTTATGCGGGAACGACTATGGCAGACGATGAAGAGAGGGACAATCTGTTCTATCAAGGCCTGAGGGAGAATTTGAGGCAGCTATTGATAGCCTTGAAGAGCGCAGGATTTAACGAGTTGGTCGAAGCCGCTCGCACTTTGGAAAGCGACATGGAGCGAACCCAGCGGCGAAAGGGTTTGGCGGCAAAGCAGGAAGAAGGAAAGCCTTCTCAGTCTCAGTCTCAGTGGAGGTCCGAGGGCAACCGATGGAAGAAGAAGCCCCGTCCTAGCAGGCCTGGGGAGAGAAGTGGCCACCTTCGGGAGACTTCCGCTCTAGAGGTCCGCTTTCGTGTTTCAAATGTGGCAAGGTGGGCCACATAAGTCGGTTTTGTACCGAGGGCAGAGCTGAGCCAGAGCCGAGGCAGGAACAATCGGTGCGTTCCGGCCCTAGTGTCGTGGAGAAAGGAAAGGAGACAGAGTCTAGTGCTTCGCAGTTCCCTCCGGTGCAGCCTAGAGCGTATAATCTTGGGCAGCGAGAAGCAATTTGTCAAACTGACGTGGTGACAGGTACGAAAAGTTTAATTTTTTGTTCGTTACTGTAATGTAGTTTGCGGCCTTTTATGTTTATTGTGCACGTGGTTAGGTTTCGTGCTAGTTTCGGGCTACCCCTCTCGAGTGTTGTTCGACACGGGAGCATCACACTCTTTTCTCACGGAAAGCTTTATCCGGAGGATTGGCGCTGAGTCCGTCGAGGCAGAGGTGGAGCTGAGCGTGTGCATGCCAAATGGGTCTTTCATGACCACCGTGAGGAAAGGACGCATTGTGTTGCAAATCTGCGATTGTGATTTCGAGTTGGTAGCAGCGATTCTACCACTAGCCGAATTTGATGTTATCTTGGGGATGGACTGGCTTGCAAAGCAGCGAGCTAGTATCGACTTCCAATTGAAGGTGGTAACCCTGAGAGGAAAGGTAGAGCAGAGGTCAAGTTCGAAGGCCTAAGCGGAGTGGCCTGCTCCCTGATTTCCGTTATGCAAATGAGGCGTGCGGTAATCCAAGGAGGCGAGGCGTTTATAGATTTATTAGAGACTCACTCCACAAGGTTGGCTATTGGAGATGTTCCGGTGGTGGAAGGGTTTGAGGATGTATTCCCCGAGGAGCTTCTGGGAGCACCTCCTCAGCACGAAATCGATTTCTCGATAGAGTTGCTCCCGGGTGTGAGGCCGGTGTCGCGTCCTCCGTTTAGGATGGCACCGAAGGAACTGGCCGAGCTTAAGGTTCAGTTGCAAGAGTTGTTAGAGCAAGGGTACATTAGGCCCAGCTCTTCGTCGTGGAGCGCACCGGTATTATTTGTAAAGAAGAAGGATGGAAGTATGCGGTTGTGCATTGACTACCGCGAGCTAAATAAGTTGATCGTCAAGAATAAATATCTGATTCCACGAATTGATGATTTGTTCGACCAGTTAGTGGGGTCGGTGGTGTACTCCAAGTTGGACTTGAAATCGGGGTACTACCAGTTGAAGATTCGAGAAGAGGACATTGCCAAGACATCGTTTGGGACTCGGTATGGCCACTATGAGTGTTCGATGATGCCGTTCGGATTGACGAACGCGCAATCTGTGTTCATGGATTTGATGAACAGGGTTTTTCGACCATTTTTAGATTCGTTCGTGGTGGTGTTCATAGATGATATTCTGGTTTATTCGAAATCGGAAGCGGAGCATGAGTCTCACTTGAGGGTAGTATTGCAGACTCTAAGGGAGAACCAGCTTTATGCTAAGTTCTCGAAGTGCGAGTTTTGGATCGAGAAGGTGGCCTTTTTGGGTCACGTAATCAGTGGAGATGGAGTGGCGGTAGATCCAGCGAAGATTGAAGCCATTAGAGATTGGCTTGTATTGAGAACCGTGGCGGAAGTCCAGAGCTTCCTTGGACTAGCCGGTTACTACAGAAGGTTCGTGGAGAACTTTTCGCGGATGGCTTTGCCCCTCACTACTCTTACTCGCAATGACCAGAAGTTCGTGTGGACGTCGGAGTGCGCCCGTGCGTTTGAGAATTTGAAGGAAAGGTTGATGTCTGCTCCGATCCTTAGTCTTCCTAGTGGGACGGAAGGATTTCAGATTTTCAGTGACGCGTCAAGTTGCGGTTTGGGTTGCGTGCTGGTGCAGCACGACAAGGTAATAGCATATGGGTCAAGGCAGTTAAAGACTCATGAGAGAAATTACCCCGTCCATGATCTGGAGTTGGCGGCGGTAATCTTTGCGTTAAAATTATGGCGGCACTACGTTTATGGTGCAAAAGTGGAGATCTTCACGGATCACAAAAGCCTGAGGTATCTCCTAGACCAAAAGGATCTGAATATGCGGCAGCGTAGGTGGGTCGAGTTCCTTGGGGACTACGATGTGGAGATTCAGTATACGCCAGGTAAAGCCAACGTGGTGGTGGATGCCTTGAGTAGGAAGTACTCCGAGCAAGATAATTGGATTGAGGCGCATGACGAGCGTTTGGTGCGAGACTTGGAGTCTCTTGACATTGCTTGTGTGGCTAGAGGTGAGTCTAGCGTGGCTCGTTTGAACTGGATTGAAGTGCAGTGTGATCTAACAGATCGAATCCGAGAGGCGACTAGTGCAGACTAAGAGTGCCAACGGTTGGTGTTGGAAGCTCAGCAAAGTGAAGACAGTGCTTGGGAGATGGTCGGTGGGATTTTGAAGAGAGACGGAAGGTTGTGTGTTCCGCGTTTTGGCATGCTCCGTGAGGAGTTGATATTTGAGGCTCACTTTACGAAGTACTCCATTCATCCAGGTAGTATAAAGATGTACTCGGATATGAAGAAATCCTTTTGGTGGCCTGGGATAAAGCGGGACATAGCTGAGTATGTAAGCCGATGTCAGAGTTGTGCTTTAGTGAAGGCTGAGTGCCAAAGGCCCGGTGGGTTCTTGAAGCCTCTTCCTATCCCCGAGTGGAAATTCGATGATATCTCCATGGACTTTGTACATGGCTTGCCTCGATCGCGGCAGGGTAATGATGCCATTTGGGTGATAGTGGATCGCCTGACCAAGGTGGCTCACTTCATTCCAAATCAGAAGGGTGATGGCGTAGAGAAGCTCGTGGAGCTTTATGTTCGAAATGTTGTGCGGTTGCACGAGATTCCTAAGAGCATTGTTAGTGATCGCGATGGGCGGTTCACGTCGAAGGACTGGAGGTTAGTGCAGAAAAGTTTAGGCACCAAACTCAAGTTTAGTACCGCGTTCCATCCGCAGACCGATGGTCAGATAGAGCGAATGAACCGTACATTGGGGGATATGTTGAGGATGTGTGCTCTTGACTTTGGTAGGAGTTGGGAATACCACCTTTTCATGGTGGAGTTCGCTTATAATAATAGCTTCCAGGAAAGTATCAAGATGGTGCCATACGAAGCATTGTATGGAAAGAGGTGTTGAACGCCGATGTCTTGGGCAGAGGCGGGAGACACTAAGCTTTTGGGAAAGCAAGTGGTGGCAGATGCTTGCGAGATCTTGCGGACGATTCAGGAGCGCATGAAGGTTGCTCAAGATCGGCAAGCAAAGTATTTTAACACGCACCACAGAAATGTGGAGTTTGCAGTGGGCGACATGGTCTACTTGAAGATCAAGCCGTTCAAGGGTGTTTCGCGTGTGCGGCGACTCAAGAAGTTGAGTCCGAGATATTTGGGCCCGTTCGAGGTTACGGAGTGTATAGGCGAAGCAGCCTATCGTTTGGCATTGTCTGCTGAGCTGAGTGGATTACATGATGTTTTCCATGTCTCTGTGCTGAGGAAAGCTTTGGTAGAGCCAAGCGTCGTGGTTGAAGCGGCGGCGGTGCCGGTGACAGAGGATTTGAGGATGAGAGTTCGTCCGGTTTGCGTGGAGGACTCGGAAGACCGGCAGTTGCGTAACAAGGAAGTCAGGCTTGTAAAGGTGTGATGGCACAATTGCGGGCGAGATGAATTCTCTTGGGAGCGTGAGCAAGGGATGCGGGAGGACTTCCCGGAACTTTTTGCATCAGGTATGCATCGCAATTTTCTGTTTCAGTTTTGAAATTTCGAGGACGTAATTCTTTTAAGGTGGGTGGAGTTGTAACACCCCAGTTTTGCTGATCTGAGAATTAACGCCGCGCATTAGGTCTTCGTCGCTGAAAACTATCGTAATGGTAGATTTTTCTTAAATGCACCATCGTGCGTTTCCTTGACGCACGATTGATCCGCCCGTGCGTGCTCTTCGGCTGGAAGATTTGGAGTTCTGAATTTACTCGTGCGTTTTTACGCACGGTTATGCGTTCGGAAACTGACGGAAATAGATCCGTAATCAGCGAATTTTTAGGGGCCCGTTTGATTTGATTTCGATCGGACGGCTGTGAGGGGCTCGTGGGAGAACCCTAAGTAGGGCTGAGAAGCTCTCCCTCCTCATTTTCTCTTAAGTTAGGTCTTGAGGGTTTGAGAGAGAGGAAGGGTTGGAGGAGGAAGAGAACTAGATCTCGCCATTGTTGGAGCTACGGAGCTCTGTTCGCCGATCCGAGACCGGCAGCGCGTAGGGAACGTAGAGACGCTTCTTTTTCTCCATTTCTTTTCAAGTTTCCATGGCTAGGAGGAGATCTCAAAAGATAACGACATTTCTCCTCCCGGTCTTTAGGATGGGTGCTTGGCATCCCTTTATTTTCTGCATTTTGGCACCAGATCCGTCGAGTGAGAGGGATCCGGGTCGCCTCGGTTCAAGAGGAACCATCGGGTTGATTGTGTCCGTCCCCGACATTATTTGCACTAGAAATCCGCTCCGTTAGAGGATTAGGCATTGTGGGTGAAGCCGATTTCGCGACCGTCGGTCCAATTCGGTGATGTTGATTGACGCGCATTTTAGGGGTTTTGTTAGAAATCCGAATACGGTGAATTCATCGTCGTGATGCCCTTGAAGCTTCGTGTGGTAACGAATGTTGGGTTTTGGGCGGGGAAATAATGTGTGGATTATGGGGCTTGTGATGCCTAGTGTTGTGCGAAGGTGCGATTGGTCTTTGTGGTCGGCTGGCTATCCCGTAAAGACTGATATTCACGTGTGGAGAGTGTCCCGACAAGATTAGTCCCTTCAGGGTTAACTAACGAGAACGGCTGTGCTAACGGACGAGCCTGGAACGGTCGCCAGGCGAGGCAGTCGATGGACGTTGTCCCGGCGGTAAGACCAGGGCCTTGGGACGTTTGCTCGGAGTCTAAGCCAGGGTTCTTAGCATCGGTTGTGTGGTTTGAGGCAAGAACGTGTGAGCTGTTTGACAAGCCCGATGGCATGGAGAGCCAGGCGAGGTGGGTCTCGGCGTGAGTTCTTGGCCTTGGTCTACGATGCCCTTTGGGGGAAGTGGTGAGTACCCCGTGATTGTGCTGATGATGTATGATGTTGTGTTAGACTCATACGCTTTAGGGCGCCTTGGGTGAAACCCGGGTTTGCATTCATATCACATTTCTAGGCCCCTTTATTACTTGCTCAACATAGAAACGTGGATGTTGTTTGTGACACTCATGCCTGTTGTTTTATGTTGCTTATTTCTGTATTTTCATGTGCATACGAAGTGCTGACTTGCAGGGTAATGTAGTTCCCCGGGTCCGCTAGGACGGCCAGGAGGAGGGGTGTTGTTACACCGTTTGTGGTCAGCCATAGCTGATCCTCGTTTACCGCTCTTTGTGATTTGGATGCAGGCCAGGGATCGCAGGCTTGAACGAGCTCGCGGGCCAAAAAGGTCTAAAGCCTCATGAAGTGTTTACCATGTTTTTCCTGTTTTCCCGTACTCATCTTTTGATGTTCGGGCTTGCATGCCGAGGTAGCCTAGGGAAGCTAGTTTCCCCCTCTTTTGGGATTTTATATTTGTGATGAATGTTTGATGACTTGGACTTTGGTTTTATAAGGCCTTAAGGCCATTTTCGCTCCTATGTTAATTGTGGACAATCTCTGTGGTTTTTAGTTTTGTTTCCGCTGTGTTGTCTGAGTTTTGAGCTGGGTTGTTTATATCATCTTTTAATGCTGAAACTGTGGCGGTTATATGCTGTGGGGTCCCGGCTGGACCCATGTTATATGGTCATTACAGGGGAGGTGTTACAATGGGTCTAGCTACGATTATTATAGCGAAGATCTCTTTGATCCTATGTTAGTATAGTCATGGACGAGTGGATGGAAATGTTTTCAGCAATGACAGTAATTTTTGAGCCCATAAACTTATCATGTAATACGCAGCTAAGAATTTAACATATGTTGGCCCAAGTGCGAGATTTCTAGAAATAATAATTATCTGGGGCATATATGTTAATTATGCGCATTAATGAGCTGTCATTAATATCGACCTAATTTAGGTGATCTAATTGGTCAATTACGTTTCATAATGTATGGATGGTTTACATAATGCGTGGGTACCGTGCGTCATTTACAATTATATGATGAGCTTAAATGTAAATGACCGCATTATGGTTTAGTTATAAATAGGTTATGGTCACTAGGGCACAAGGTAACACATTCACTCTCATTCAGTTCTAGCATCCCATCGTTGGAAAGAGCTTAAGGAGGAAAATGGGTCATCTTCTTCATCAGGACCTTGTAGACATAGAAGATCTGTGGACGCAAAAATC
Source organism: Dactylorhiza incarnata (assembly GCA_033032865.1). Lineage (NCBI taxonomy): Eukaryota > Viridiplantae > Streptophyta > Magnoliopsida > Asparagales > Orchidaceae > Dactylorhiza > Dactylorhiza incarnata. The sequence goes on from JAWHQI010000515.1 coordinate 646,492, forward strand.
CATCATCATGGATTCAGGTTTGCTTCCGCTCATGTTTTGCGTCTCGATGTTTCGACTAGAGTGAATTCGTCTCCATCATGGTTTCACGGATTCACCCCAACAGTCTTAGCTCAAAAATTAATTAAAACTACACACAATTATAGGATGGTTATACAAGTGTTGTGCAAAGAAACTCCAAAAAGAATACAATGAATCATTCAAAGTTTTTTGAAGTTCATTGTGAATTGTTTTTATTGCATCTCATAATTGCTTTGAGTGATTGGTCTTCAATACTTGGATTTTTGTGGAGGAATGATAATCACAAACTCTAGATCTATCGACTTTAAAATCCAACATTTAGACCCTCAAATGAATGACATTTTTTCATTTTATAGATTTTTGCATGATTAATTCAAAAACTTTTTGCTTATTTTTTAATACTATCTTTTAAATTTTTTTAAATTAAGTCACACATATTACCACTTTGAGAAGAGGATCTGCCCACCCTTAATTAGATTTTGAGTAGATCTATCCCAGGGGGCATCAATAGTTGTAATATAGAAGAAGCTGATTAAATATTTCCCAAAAAAATTCATCTCGTTGATTCAATTTCGTTAATGTAATTTCATTGATGGGTGGATTGACGTTTCTAGCACTGAGTTTCTATAAGTTCTCCAAGAAAGAGAAAGAGAGGTGAAGTTGGACCTTCATTCAAACTCCATGTAATCACTCTACTCTTTGACAAGAGTTCAACAATGCAATTGAAAATCAATTTCATATGTTGCGCATGATATAATTTCCTCAAAAAGTTATCAAACTCCAAGGAAGAAGAAGCATGGAGGAGGTGTCCCGGGCGATCTCCCGTTGCTGCTGAAGACCGCCTTGGGCTCGATTATCAGTTTCCCAATGGTTTCTGAAACAACGAAAGTGGTCTTCCACTGCTATCTCATGCCAGTTTAGCTTGCGTCATAAAATGTCCAGGTTGATCCATTGTATCACCAACACATGCTAGGAGGAGGTGCCCAACTGCCAAATCCGTGATCACCTGATGTTTCAGACCTTCGAGCATTCCAGTTAATTTGGGCATCATCCACAAATTTGTTGTAACCAATACCACCAATAACAACATCCATATCATTTGATCCTTCTACCATCGCGTGATAAGTTGGATTTAACTCTAATTGGTCGCTTAGAGAATTAAAAGCTCTAGAATTAAGAGTTTTCTTCCAATGGTTCTGGAATGATGATTTGGGAATGCAGTGACGACCACTGGATCGGGCTTGATGGCAAGCATGGCCAGGCTTGCGATTCTCCCAGTGATGGAAAGAAGAGGTGAAGTGTGAAGGCTACATAGGACGACGATGATAAGATGATAGAAAGAGGCGGCGGCTGTAGATCCGGTAGTTGATGACAAGAGTGGAGACAGATTTGGCACTGAGAAGGAGGGTTACGAGAGGGAGAAGAGTGGTCAGCTATCAGGTTGGCGTGCATTTAAATGAGAGAGGGATTCATAAAGGGTAGGGGTAAGGGGGTTTTTGTTGCTTATGTTGAGTTTTCTCTAAACATGAGTGGAACAACACATCATATATGCACAGCGGAAAAATAAACCAGAACAACCCTAAACAGTTATAGGATCTTACAATTTAATGAATCAAGAAATAAATAGAGCAACATATTGCAATATACCTGAGAGGGAATGAGTTAATACTCAGCCAAGGTGCTTCAATCTTGTCCAGAAACAAGCGGCGGAGTTCCAAGCACAGAAAGTTGATCTGCGCCTCTACAATAATCCACACGAGCGAAGGAGAACCCCAAGCTTCTTGTCCAACAAAAACTGGGTGGCAGAAGGAGTGCCCTCAGCGTCTCCGACGGATTGTTAGATCCGTTCAAGGGAGAGGCAACGACGGTGGACTGAGTCTCGCGAAGATCTTGCGGAAAGGTCTCGTCTCAATCTTAGAAAATGCACACAGGGAAAATCTTAATTGCTTCCCTATTCATACCAGAGGCATAAAATTAGATATCTGTAGACCCGAGTCTTCAATAGAAGTATTCAGTAAGTATGATTGTGATCATTGAACATCGTCGAGACAATCTCGATGATTTTGTCATGAAGATCTATATCGTCTAGAGGATCTCAACGATATCGTTGTGAAGATCTATATCATCATGATGACCTATATTGTCAAGACGATCTCGTCGATATTGTCGTGATGATTGAAATATCATCGTGACAATCACGATGAAATTGCATAGCACTCAACGATACAATAAAGGTTGACAGTCGGTCATATCATCGTGAAACACGATGATATTCACAATATCGTTGTGATGATCTCAATGATACTTGCAATGTTATCTTGTATAGAAGACAACATGCTCCATACAATATTCATAATATTTATAAAAAATTTAGCCGACTCAACCTAACTCCAATGAGTCATAGGATTTGTCCTTTACTCATATCCAATATGAGTAAGGCCAACACAATCCTTCCTCCAACTTCTCCAAATGCTCTTATGTGTGACCCTATAGGCTCATGTCGCATTGATAGTAAGATTAACTGCATGATTGCTTTGAGATCACCTTAAAAATACCAACAGTCTCTCAATTGATCACAAAGTATCAACAAAAATCTCACAAACAATAAGCGACATCTAGCAATACATCATTGCTACCCAAGCAATAAGAGTTCATAACTCAACAAGTTGGTCTTGGCCAATGTTTCAGTGTTGTCATGTCCCTTTGTCTCTTATATATATCTGGATAGAATTAGAGGCATGGACTGTGTCACCCTCATAATTGTTCAATCCATGTTTCTTGATCCAGAATAGACTGCCTAAAATTGGTGAGCTTAATATCATATATTGATTCAACTAAGCATGGTCATGCATTTCTCAGTCTCATTCAGTCAAGGGGCATATGGATGTAACTCATGTCATATAAGAGGACAAATCCCATATCTATCCACACACAAGCACCCAAATGAATTGTAACATACCCAATAACCATTGTTATCATCAACCTTTTGCAAGGAAGACTTTTGATGACATCAAAGTACGTTTTTCCTCACTTGATCAATTTTGTGACTTCAGGTCAAAGAACCATAAATACCATTGCCATATGAGTCCTATTTGTAACACGTTCATATAACAACCCACAAAGTAGTCTCATTGTGGGTCTGTCCAGTATAACTTGTTCACTAACAAGTACCCATGTGATGACTTGATATCACAATATCATGACCTGTGAGAACCGGTCATCAGTCAACGCACATGCTAGTCTTAATGAATGATGATATAAGAATGAAGCTTCTTATAAACATAGACCCTCACATTCAAGTCACGTACTTGAATTCCTATGGAAGCAAATATTCTAAGGGCATTTATTATGCTAATTAATCTATCATATAGAAATAGTTGACATAATAATAAAACTTGTCATAAATGTAAAATGAAATACATAATACTCTATTCATGACATGAATAACAACCGACACAAATACAATCCAAAAGACTCCCACTAGAGACGATCATTCAGATATCTAATACTCATTGATCTAGTATGACAATCATGCTTTCTCTGTGCAAGCGGCTTCGTTAGTGGATCCACAATATTCTCTTCAGTCGGTACTCTGCATATGCTCACATCTCCTCGATCGACAATCTCTCAAATAAGATAGAACCGCCAAAGTATGTGGTTGGAGCACTAATGAGATCGAGGTTCCTTAGCTTGTGCTATGACACCATTGTTGTTACAGTAGAGAACTACAGAATCAATATTGCTAGGAACAACATCAAGCTCACTGATGAATTTCCTAATCCGCACAGCCTCCTTCGCCGCATTTGCAGCAGTAATATACTCGGCCTCAGTCGTAGAATCAACAACTATCTCTTGCTTGGAACTCTTCCAACTCATAGCTCATCCGTTCAGGCAAAAGACGAAATGTGATTGAAACTGTTGGAACAACCCTATTACTGATTTGGGCTAGGATCACTATCTGTTTATTAGGACTAAGTTGACCCCAATGTATAGTACGAAGGGTCAAGGTTGTAGGCTGATTGAGCTTAGGAAAAGATAAGTTTTCTGCGTTCGACGAACTCCATACTGCGTTTGACGAACTCTATTCCTGCGTTCGACAAACGGCATGCTCCTGTGTTCGACGAACTTGGCAAGGCTCTGCGTTCGACAAACAGCTTACATTATGTGTTCGACAAACGGCATGCTCCTGCGTTCGATGAACTCGCTCTCCAGCTCGACGCTCTCAATTCTAAAGCCAGTCTCAGCGGTCGATGATTTAATTCAGTCTCAGCGGTCAACGAAATTGTCAAGGCTCAGCGGTCGACGAAATTATTCAGTCTCAGCGGTCGACGAATTTGCTCAGTTCAGCGGTAGACGAATCCTTCAAATTGACGAAAGTTCTCCTCAGCTCAACTAATTCAATTCTTCCAGCCAGATTCAGTTGAGGTCGACGAACTCAACATTGTGTTCGACGAAAATTCTTGAGATCGATGAAATTTGTTGAGATCGACGAAAATTTCACTACAGCAGATTTATTTCAGACAGATCATTTTATTCCATTCTCTGAACTCAGTTCGACTAACAGCAACGACTCTATCATTTTAGATAAGTCAAGGATTATATCCTTCCTTTTTATATTATTGCATTCCATTCTCTTCCCGAGAAAATAGCCGTTTGACGAAAAAGGATATCATATTAAAAAGGAAAAGGAATTAAAGGCCTGCTTGCAGTTCCAAGGAATATTAAATGCAGATTATTCTATTCCTTATTTTATTGATTTGAATTTCAAATCAGAGAGATATTGTAAAAGAAAAGGAAGAAGATACACAGATCAGAATATACATTACAGAACACCATTATTCAGAAGGTTACAGGAAGAAAAAGAAGAACAAAAATTTTACAGATCATCTTCATCTTCTTCCTCAAGCAGCACTCATTCACTGAGAACATCAACTCTATTCTCTCAGTATTTCTGCTGCAAGATCAAATCTTCAAAGAGCAACAATAATCTGAGGAACTCATTCTCTCAGATTCATCAGCTATAAGAAGATCAGTACATTCAAGAGAAAGCTCCAGCCATCTACTCCAAACATTTTATATCAGACAGAGGAGCTTTACAACAACATTCCACTAGAGTCTTCTCTCAGAATATTGACAGAGAAGAACATCTAAACCCCTCTTTATCCCATCTTGTACAGGGTTTTAACTCCCTTCAAAAGTTAACTCCTTGGTGGCAGGGAACCTGAACAAAAACCTGTGGTTGGGTTAGAGCACCTGATCAAAAGGTCACTTGGTGTGTGGACACCTGATCAAAAACCCCTTGGTGATAGGGCACCTGATCAAAAACCTAGTGGAATCCTACCAAGTGTGGTAGAAGAGTAGACGTACCCAGGTTTATTGGGGAACTACTATAAAAATCCTTGTGTCCTCTGTGTTGTGATTTTCTGTGTGCTATGTTGTGTGCCTTATTTTATTTAGTTTTTATAAATCACTCTGCTATACACATATATATCACTATTTTAATTCTGCTATAAAATTAAGTGAAAAGTTTTTAATACTCTATTCACCCCCCTCTAGAGAAAATCTAAGATCTAACCTCACTTTCAGAAACTTTGAGTAGTCCCTATCAGTCTGGAAGCTAGCATCCATGTAACCTCTTACATCAAGCTCTTCCTCTCCACCAAACACAAAGAATACCTCCTTTGTCCTTCTCAAGTACGTTAGGATATTCTTGATGACTGTCTAGTGACAATCATCGGGATCAAACTGATATTTGCTTGTCATGCTCAAAGCATAGGAGACATCGGGTCGAGTACATAACATCGCATACATGATTGATCCAATTGCCAAAGCATATGGAATCAACTTCATGCGGTCCTTATCTTCTAAAGATTTAGGACACTGGTCCTTAGAGATACTCACACCATGAGACATGGGTAAGAATCCATTCTTGGACTCAAGTATGCTGAACCATTTAATCACCTTCTCAATGTATGTACTTTAGGTCAAACCCAACAACTTCTTCGATCTATCTCTATAGATCTTAATACAAAGTATATAAGTCGCTTCACCCAAGTCTTTCATAGAAAAATAGTCCCCTAGGTTGTTCTTAACAACTTGTAGGGTTGGAATGTCATTCCCTATCAACAGTATGTAATCTACATACAATATCAGGAAGACAATAATGCTCCCACTAATCCTCTTATAAATACAAGGGTCATCTTCGTTCTTGATGAAACCAAACTCTTTGTTTTTTTCATCAAAATGTAGATTCCAACTTCGAGAAGCCTATTTCAATCAATAAATGATTTTAGTAGCTTGCATATTTTTAGTGGCTTCATTTAGAGATACAAAACCCTCGGGTTGTGTCATATACACTTCCTCAATGAGGTTTCCATTTAGGAATGCTGTTTTAACATCCATTTGTCAGATCTCATAGTCATAATACGCAGCAATAGCAATCAAAATTTTTATGGAATTAACTATAGCAACAGTGGAAAATGTCTCGTCATAGTTAACGCCATGAATTTTCTTGAAACCTGTAGCCACTAATCGCCCTTTGAATGCATGTACATTCCCATCTATGTCAGTCTTCTTCTTGAAGACCCACTTGCACCCTATGGGTCGTACCCCTTCAGGTGGTTCCACCAAGGTCCAAACTTGGTTTGCATACATGGAGTCCATTTCAGATTTCATGGCCTTAAGCCACTTCTCGGCGTTCGGTCCATTCATAATCACTTGGTAGGTTGCAAGCTCATCATCATCATCCATAAGCAACACAGTACCTATGAGAGACATAGGAAATCCATATCTCCTAAGCTCAAATCTTGGTCTACCAGATCAATGTTGGACTTGTGTTTCCTGAGCAGGACCTTTAGCTATAATACTTGTAGTCCTTGCTTAGGTTCCAATTCAGGTTTGTTTTCAGTTTGTGGTTCTTGAACTTCTTTAAGTTCTACCTTTGTAGTCTTTCTGGATAAGAACTCTTTCTCCAAAAACATGTCAGTCCTTGTGACAAACACTTTGTAACATCCCTAATCCTACTATACCCCATGGTGGTGTTAGGGCATAGCGTGAGGAGAGAAGGGTGACTGGAGGAAAGAGGATGACCTTAGAGTTCACTAACTTAGGGTGAACTCACATAGAGCTCACAAGTGAGCACAAGACAACTTAGGTAAAATTAGCCAAATTGAACTCACAAGTACTGATTGACCTCACCACTATGTTCCTAACCCTAAAAGAGAGAGAGACTCACTTGACCAAGAGCCCTAGCAATTGGTCAACCATATAGGTCAAATTGACTAAAGTCAAACATAGGTCAACAAAGCCCTATTCAACACAATTAGACTCAATTGACCCACAATAAATCAAATTGACTTAAGCTAGGTCCTCCTAATCATTAAGGGAGGTCATTAGGTCAATAATCACTAATTGATTCCACTCATTTTCATGGAATTGACCAAAGTCAACTCTTAGTCAACATAACCCAAATCAACCAAATCAAGGATCAATTGACCCTCAATTGCCCAAATTGACTACACTCCTAACCTTCTAACCCCATTAGGAATCTATTGGACCCAAATGCCCCATCAAGTGGTCAACCAATCCATCCAATTTGACCAAAGTCAAACTTAGGCTAATTTGGGTCAAACTCACACCTTATGGATAAATTAACTCAATTGGAGTCACACCATGGTCCAATGGACTTTAGGTAAGGCCCTATGACTCATGACCATCAAGTGGGGCTAACCCACCCATCAATTTGACTAAGTCAACCTAAAAGTCAACCATGGTCAACATAAGGCCTTAAGGAAGAAATCGAAAGACCAATTGAAATCCAAGTGGACCAAGACCCCACCCCATGCCCAAACAGCAGGCCACACACCTATTGGCATACCACATCTAAATTTTGGGAGAGAAGGTGATCATGGGGGCAAAATTGCCATTTTCCCCTTACGGTTAAAAGCATTTTTGAGTAATGGAGCTTCCATGGCCCCTTACCTCTTTGCCCAAGCCTATAGATGAACCCCTCAAGCTGTGAACAGCCTTTTCAGGGCATGGCAGCCGCTCAATAGAAAAGGAAAGGTTGTAAAACCCATGGCTGAAACACCATACTCTCCATCCTCTCTATACAACCATCATCACCCTCATTTGACATTCTCATCACCTTCAGAAGTCCCTTAGTAGTCGAGCCAGCCTCTGAGAACAGAGCTTTTGGTGGAGAATTGGCAAATTAATCAAGCTCGACGGTGACAGAGAAATCCATGGCCACCCATCGGAACACCCACCGCCGAGCCACAATTGAGGTTCGTTTCTCCTCCTTTCCCCCAATGCTACCTTTCTAGCTCTCTAGGCTGAGAAATCATGCTTAATTGAGCCGCGATCCATGTGAGAATAGGGAGACTTTGCCAAGCTTTTTATCCAACTTGTGTTCGTCGGAGATGCCTCCTCCGGTGGCCAAGTCACCATCATTCGATAGCCACCACCTCAACGGAGGTGAAGGCGGTGGTGTCGTCGGCAGTGGTGGCCCTCAGGTGGTCGGCAATTATATGTAGAAAGGCTTCAGGAAGACTGAATACTGGTCATCAACTATCGGGGACGATGACCCCTAACCGTCTGATCTAAGTTGATGGGTACCCGCAGACCACATCATATTAAATGAAATATTTGTGACACCTTTATCAGATAATTGCTCCCCAAAATTAGACCACCTAAATGCCTTATTAGACAAAATTACTTGAGGCAACTTTTGTAGCTCTTGAGGTCTACTGTCCATAGGGCCTTAAATCACCAGGTTTGGTGTCTTGCAGCTCCTTGTAGGGCCATTCTCCTAAGATGTGTCCTAAAGGGGGTGTTGGAATAACCCTATTACTGATTTGGGCTAGGATCACTATCTGTTGACTAGGATCAAGTTGACCACAATGTATAGTCAATGGGTCAAGGGTTTAGACTGTTAGAACTCAAGAAAATATTCAGGTTCTGCGTTCAACGAACTGCATACTGCGTTCGACGAACGGCTTGCTCTCTGCATTCGACGAACGGCTTACTCTCTGCGTTCGATGAACGGCTTGCTTCTATCTCAGCGTCTCAGCGGGTCAGTCTCAGTGGTCGATGAACAGTCTCAGTGGCTGAAATGTCGACGAAATCATCCCATCTCAGCGGTCGACGAAATTGTCCTCTCAGCGGTCGACGATCTTATTCAGTCTCAGCGGTCGACGATTTTGCTCAGTTCAGCGGTCGACAAATTTGCCCATTCGATGAACTCAGCTCTGCATTCGAAGAATAAGTATCAGTTGTTTAGATCGACGAAAAGATCTTCTCAGCTCAACTAATTCAACTCTTCCAGCCAGATTCATTTGAGGTCGATGAACTCAACATTGTGTTCGACAAAAATCTTAAGATCGACGAAATTTGTTGAGATCGATGAAAATTTCTCTACAGCAGATTTATTTTAGACAGATTATATTATTCATTCTCTGAACTCAGATCGTCTACAGCAATGGATCTATATTCCAGATAAGACAAGATTTCTGCCTTACTTATTATATTCCTTTCCATTCTCTTCCCGAGATTATAGCCGTTTGGCGGAAAATGATATCATTAATTAAAAAGGAAAAGGAATTAAAGTCTTGCGTGCAGTTTCAAGGAAATATTAAATGCATAATATTTTATTCCTTATACAACTGATTCAAATTTCAAATCAGATATATTGAAAAAGAAAAAGGAAGAAGAACAGTTTTATTACATCACATCAGAGTTTTTCACGACAGAAAATATACAGAACTTATTACAGATTTTCTGTACAGGAAGAGAAAGCAAGAAAGTTATTGGAAGAAAAAGAAGAACAAAATTTTTACAGATCTTCATCTTTTTCCTCAAGCAGCACTAATTTACTGAGAACAACATAATCAACAATACTCTCTCAGTCATCAGCTGCAACATCAGATCTTCAAAAGAGCAACAAAAATATGAAGAACTTATTCTTCCAGATTAATCAGCTACAGGAAGATCAATACTTTCAAGAGAAAGCTCTAGCCATCTACTGTCAACAATTTTATATCAGACAGAGGAGCTTTACATCATCAATCCACTAGAGTCTTCTCTCAGAATATTGACAGAGAAGAACATCTAATCCTTCTTACCCCCTCTTGTACAGGGTTATAACTCCCTTCAAAAGTTAACCCAATGGTGGCAGGGCACCTGATCAAAAACCTGTTGTTTGGTTAGAGCACCTGATCAAAAGCTCCTTGGTGTGTGGACACCTGATCAAAAACCCCTTGGTGATAGGGCACCTGATCAAAAACCTAGTGGATCCTACCAAGTGTGGTAGAAGAGTAAACGTACCCAGGTTTATTGGGGAACTACTATAAAAATCCTTGTGTCTTCTGTGTGTGATTTTCTGTGTGTTATGTTGTGCTGATTTGTTCTTATTTAGTTTTTATAAATCACTCTGCTATACACATATATATAACACTATTTTAAATCTGCTATAAAATTAATGGAAAAGTTTTTAATACTCTATTCACCCCCCTCTAGAGTAAATCTAAGATCTAACCTCACATTCAATTGGTATCAAAGCGTGGTTGATTATATCAATCACTTTCAACTGCTATCAATTGCACTTTCAATTGGTATCAGAGGGCTGTTGATTTTATATACAGGCTAACACCTGAATCATAAAGATCAATTAGATCTTAAATTTTTCTAGAGTTTTATTTTATTTTTTCTAAAAACTCATGGCACAAAACAAAGAATTTTATAGCACAAGACCTCCTATGTGCAATCTCAGTAAGTTTGCACTATGGAAGGCAAGGATTAGATTGTACATGAATTCTATTGACGAAGAAATTTTTAATGTTATTTTGACAGGACCCCCAATACCTACAGCAACAACTAGTGTTGAAGCCACAACTAACAATAATGTTGTTCCACCTTCTGAGTGGACAGAAGCACAGAAGAAGCAAAGAAGTGCAGATGCCAAGGCAATGAACATTTTGGCACAAACAATATCTGATGACATTTTTCAAAAAGTGGTGGAATGCACCTCAGCAAGAGAAATCTGGATCTCTCTCGATAATATGGTTGAAGGATCAGTTGATGAAAGAAAGGACAGAAGATCCCACCTTATTTCTCAATATGAGAATTTCAAAAAGGGAGAATCTGAGACAGTGGCTGACATGTATAATGTTTGCCCAGAAAGCCCGCGACCTCCTCTCATTGTTCAGTTTTCCTGGTCTCAGCGGTCTCAAATTAGGTGATCGCCCAGATCGTCAGATGCCTCCTCTACCGAGATTTTCTAAGTACCCAGCGGTCAAGACAGTACGAGATCGCCAGTTCAAGCGGTCTGGTCGTTTTTCTTATTTTTGTTATTTGTATCCCATTTCCCTGCCCCGGCTCTCCTGTACCCCGGGCAGCCCGTAGTTTTCAGTTCTGCCCGTTTGGGCAGCCCCCTCGTCTATAAATAGAGGGGTAGGGGTACCAAAAAAGGACTTTTGCTCGGAGGCTCCAACTTACAACCTGTGTAAGCGGTCTCATTTCTTCGTGATCGCCATTTCGTGATCGTTTTCCCTTTATTCCAGTATCTTCTGTCTTAGTAACCTGCACTTCGCAGTTTTCTCCCATCCCCTTTAGTGTGAATTTTGGAGGTACCATTTTTGGCACCAACAGAACGAACACGCGACCTTCAGATTTCGAAATGTCGGGTGAAATCCATAGACTTTCAAGATGGCTGATCGTCGTAGAGGTCGTACCCTGCGATCTCCCAGCGTTCCCCCTTCCGATCACAACCCGTTAGAAGCGCTTGAGCGCCGCTTCGAGCTTCGTGTTGAACAAGCTCTCCGTGAGGCCGCCCGAGCTAGGCAGGACGCCACCTCTGTTTAGTAGGAGATCATGCGGTCTCAGCAGGAGGCCGCTCGAGATCGGCAAGAAGTCGTCCGGGCTCAGCAGGAGTCTGCGAAGCAGATTGAGGCTATGAACCAGGTTCTAGCCGCGATCTCCCAGAAGATCCTTCCCCAATCCTCTCAGGTCGCCACTCCAGACCGCATGGCAGGCGGTCACCCGAGCGATCACCCCGTTTTTCAGCCCGCAGCTCCTCAGCGATCTCAGCATGAAGAGTTCGCCGCCCGTCGTAATTCTTTTCGAACCGCAGCCCAGGGGCCTCCGGCTCAAACCCTGAATTTTGAAGAAGGGTTTGCTTACCCTCAAGATCCTCCTGCCTCTTTTCTTCCTCCTCCAGGACCTTCTGTTTTTGGGGAGCCTTCCCCCCTTACCGATGAGATTCGTCGGGATCCAATTCCTCATGGATTCAGAGAACCCTGCCTTCCGGTGTATACAGGAGAAACCGACCCAATGTGTCATCTTCAAGCCTTCGAATCTGCTGTTGCCCTCAGGACCATTTCAGATGGGGTAAGGTGCAAGCTGATGGTCACCTCCTTTGATGGGTCGGCCATGGAATGGTTTTATAAGCTGCCTTGTCAATCTATCTCGAGCTTTGCTGCCCTGAGGCTAGAGCTCCTTCTAAGATTTGCCACTGCGAAGAAAAGGAAGAGTGGTCCTGCGACCCTCTTCAAGATTAAGCAAGGCAACAATGAAACTGCGGCGCATTTCGTTGATCGTTTTCAGAAAGAGATCTTGGGAGTTAGGGATATGGATCCCGAGCTCTATATGGTGGCTTTGATCAGTGGTCTGCAGGAGGGTCCTCTGAAGTTCAAAGTCACAACCAAGGAGCCTAGCTCCTATCAGGAGCTGATCAGCATTGCCAATCGCTACATAGAAGGGGAGATCAACAACCCCACCTATGTGAGCAATTTGACAAACAGGGCCACTCAGAAAGGCTCTGCAGGATTTTATCCGGCTCCGTCCTCCTCAAAATCTCGACCAGAACTCCCACCTCCAGCTCCAAGAGGTAAGAATTATCGCAACGGCCGCTTCAATCGAGGTAACCATTCTTTACCACCTCAAGGTTCATTTCTTCAAACCCCTGCTACCCCTGCTCCGCAAGTCACCCCAGTCCACCAGATCCAGTACGTCCAACCTCCTCTTCTGCTCATTCCTTCGCTCTACAATGAATCCCAAGAGTCTTTTACAGACTTTGGTGTTTCTATGAGTGAAGTGCTCCAAATCCTTCAAAAGCAACCCTTTTTCAAGAAGCCAGCTCCGCTAAACTCGGGTCCAAAGACCAGAAATCCTACTCTCTACTGTGAGTACCATAGAGATAGGGGACATTTGACAGAGGATTGTAGAGCTCTCCGCCTGTTCTTAGAGAAGCTTCTGAAGGAGGGTAAGCTTCGAGATCTCATCCAGAAGAATGATTCTTCCAAAGCCTCAACCTCCAAGGCTAAGGAAGTAGCGGAAGTCCATTGGGAATGCGAAGAAGTGGACGATATTGGCCATCTCGGCAATATCGGCTTTCCCAATGAATGCGTGGATGCTGATGACGAAGGCGCCTTGGGCAATCTCTTCTGCATCCACGGAGGTGCAGGTCCGGAATCTTCAAGGAAGGCGAGTCTGAAAAGGGTTTATCAATCAGAGGTTGCTGCCACCTCTTCAACCCCGGTCTGAGGAACGGTCACTTTCGGTGATGAAGACCTTCCTCAGACCGCGAATCCCTTTGACGATGCGGTCGTCATCAAAGCTGTAATTGAAAATTATACAGTAGAGAAGATTCTGATTGACACGGGAAGTTCAGTCAATGTGCTCTTCAAACCTGCCTTCGAAGCGTTGAAGATAGGTAAAATCCTCCTTTCAACTGAAGGCCCCCTCTATGGTTTTTCAGGAGAGAAGAAAGAAGTAGAAGGGCTCGTCACTCTTTCTGTGATTCTGGGAGGGATAGTGAAGTTGGTCAAATTTATAGTCGTTGATGCTCCCAGTAGCTACAACGCCATCTTTGCAAGACCCTTCTTGAATGCCTATCAAGCCATCGTCTCCACCTACCATCAAGCGGTGAAGTTCGCCTTGAACGGCAAACAACACCGAATCAGGAGCGACCCAAGGAAAGCTAGGGAATGTTACGTAAAGACGGTCAACACGATTGTATCCTCTCCTCCCCAAGAAATCATGATGGCTGAATCAATCGAAGCTCCTGAACAAGTCCAAGCTGCAGAGGAAGTTGAGGAGGATATAAGAGATGGAGTTCGCTTGGAACCTGCCCAAGAAACTCAAGATGTTCAGATCAGTGAGGAAGATGAGAGCAGAAGCCTCTCCATCAACGCTGAATTGTCTGAAGCTGACAAGGGTCAACTCATCTCTTGCCTTATGCAAAATCTAGATATCTTCGCTTGGTCGGCAGATGACATGCCCGGAGTGGACCCGGATGTTGCTTGCCAACATCTCAATCTTGACCCAAACTTCATCCCGATCCAGCAGAAGAAGAGGTCTATTGCAACTACTCTAGCACAGCCTATCCGTGAAGAGGTAGAGAAGCTCCTGAAGGCAAAGTTTGTCCAACCAATCCAATACCCAGAATGGGTGTCAAACGTTGTAATGGTAAAAAAGTCGGGTGGAAAGTGGAGGATGTGTGTCGACTTTACCAAACTCAATAAAGCTTGCCCCAAGGATTGCTGCCCCTTGCCTCGGATAGATTCTTTAGTAGATTCTGCGGTAGGTTATTCTTTTATGAGTTTTTTAGATGCTTTTTCAGGTTACCATCAAATCAGAATGCATAAACCAGATATACCTCATACTTCATTTATCACAAATGATGGTTGCTTTTTTTATCTCGTAATGCCTTTCGGGCTAAAGAATGCTGAAGCAACCTATCAGAAAATGATGGATACAGTGTTCAGAAGTCAAAAAGGAAGAAACCTTGAAGTATACGTTGATGACCTCTTGGTAAAAAGTAAACTGTTCTCTTCTCATCTTAGAGACCTCTCGGAAACTTTTGCAACCCTTCGAACTTTTAACATGAGGTTGAATCCGTTGAAGTGTGTTTTCGGGGCAAGTAAAGGAAAATTCCTGGGTCACCTCCTTACTCCAGAAGGGTTGGAACCCAATCCTGACAAAGTGAAAGCTATTCTGGAAATGTCACCTCCCAAGTCCCCAAAAGAAATTCAGCAGCTGGGAGGGAGGATGGCAGGCTTAAGTCGCTTTATCTCCCGTTCAGGAGATAAGAGTGCACCTTTCTTTAAAACCCTCCGGGGAGGGAGTAGGTTCGAGTGGACAAAGGAATGTGATGATGCTTTCACTCAGCTGAAGAAGCAATTGACATCAACTCCTTTGCTCCAAAGCCCGCGAGAGGGAGAAAATCTTTTCTTGTATATGGGAGTCGGAGCTGATGCCATAAGCTCTGTTTTGGTCCGAGAGGAGAAAAAGAAGCAATTCCCAGTCTATTACGTAAGTCGAATCCTGAAGAATGCAGAGACTCGTTATCCTATCCTCGAAAAGTTGGCTTTAATGCTTATAACTTCAGCAAGAAGATTAAGACCATATTTTCAAGCTCATTCGATTCTAGTCGTTACTGATCTTCCATTGAAGAATGTCTTGGAAAAGCCAGAGCATTCAGGCAGGTTGGCGAAGTGGGCAATAGAGCTCAGTGAGTTTGACATATCCTATGTTCCAAGGATGGCAATCAAAGCTCAAGTCTTAGCAGACTTCATGGTGGACGCCAAAGAAGTTGAGTCACAGAAGGGGGTCGGAGTGCCCCTTGCCTGGAAAATCTTCGTGGATGGAGCTTCAGGGAAAAATTCTTCCGGAGCAGGAGTTATCTTAATCAACCCAAATGGAGTAAGGCTGGATCAAGCGCTGAAGTTCTATTTTCAAGTAACAAACAATCAGGCGGAATATGAGGCTTTGCTAGCCGGTCTCAAGTTTGCTAGAGAGCTGGGGATTGATGATGTCGAAGTTTTCACAGATTCTTTGGTGATGGCTTCTCAAGTAAATGGGACTTTCGAAACTAGAGATAGTATTTTAAAGCAGTATCTAACTCTGGTAAAAATTGAGGTGGGGAAGTTCAAAAGCTTTACTATCAACCATATTCCAAGAGGTGAGAACGTGAAAGCAGATGAGCTGGCAAAATTTGGACTTCTCTCGGGAGGAACGACTTCGGAGTTGTTTCGCCCGGCGATTGAAGAAGGAGAGGTCATGGAGATTGATCAACATCCATCCTGGATGGATCCGTTTGTTCTATATCTCTCAACTGGAGAGCTCCATTCATCAATAAAGGATAGGAAAAGGTTTAAACGGAAAACGGCTAACTATTATCTTGTTGCAGGAGTACTTTATAGAAGAATTTTCCTTTCACCATTAGCACGGTGTGTTTCGGAGGAGGAGATTCCAGCGGTCCTTCAGGAGGTCCATTCTGGAGAATGTGGAAGTCACTCTGGAGCTAGAACTTTGGAAAAAAGAATTCTAAGGCAAGGCTATTTTTGGCCTCAAATGAGGAAAGATGCGGAAAAATTTGCTAAGAAATGTGTAAAGTGCCAGAAGTTTGCTCCTCTCCAAAATCAGCCGGCTCAACAACTCAAGTCGATAGCAACTCCATGGCCGTTTGCAGTTTGGGGAATGGATTTGATTGGGCCTTTCCCTATGGCAAGTGGGCAACGTCGATATATTATAGTCATGATTGACTATTTCAGCAAATGGATAGAAGCAAAGGCATTGGCCAAAATTACGACTCAAGCCGTGAAAAATTTTATTTGGGGAGAGATAGTATGTCGGCACGGAATCCCAATGGCAATCATCACGGATAACGGTTCCCAGTTCAACAATTCAATTCTTATTAATTTCTGTAAGCAAATTGGCGTTGAGCTACGTTTCGCTTCCATGCATCATCCAAGAAGCAATGGGCAGGTAGAGGCCGCCAACAAACTCATCATAAATCTCTTGAAAAAGAAGGTAGAAAATGTCAGGGGCAACTGGGCAGAACAACTACCTTCCGTCTTATGGGCCTTGAGGACAACTCCAAGTTCTGCTACTGGGGAGACTCCATTCAAATTATCACACGGTTCCGAAGCCCTTATTCCGGTGGAATTTGAAGTAAAAAGCCCAAGAGTCTTATTAGCACAACAGAATCAAATTGACTGGATGGAAGGAAATGATGAGGAGCTAAAATGCAGCCTTGATTTAATTGAAGAGTTGAGAGATACGGCAATCATCAGGCAAGAAGAGGTGAAGAGAAGAATGGCGAGGCTATTCAACAAAAATGTAAGAACCAAAGAGTTCACTGTTGGAGATCTAGTCCTGAAGAAAATAGATACAGCAGCGAGAGCTGGTTCAGTTGGAAAGCTTAACCCAAACTGGGCGGGGCCGTTTGTGGTGAAGAGCGTGCTTAAAAATGGCGCTTACCATCTCCAAACTTATGAAGGAAAAGAATTGTCTCATTCATGGAGCGGAGATGATCTCAAACTCTTCTTTTCTTAAATGTTCGTATCCGATTCACTCATTCTTGTTCTCACTTTCCTTCTCTCAAATATCACGCAGGTATTATCAAAGCATTCGCAATATGAGTGATGGGTGACAAGTTTTAAGAATGTTATTTTTTGAAAAGCCAAAAACCTGTCAAGTGAGACATCGACGGATCCTACTATCTTCCCCCTCGACTTGTTAGCTCGACGTGTAGTTCTGCCGGGACCACAGATGTCGGGGAGATTTCGAATATGTGTAGCAGTAGCTCGCCAAGCTTGAGCGGTGGAAGTTTAGGATACCGGGTCCTTGCTGACATCTGGCACACCTCAGCATTTCAAGGGGTCTAGGTGGCTGGCTCAGCTCTGTCATGCGTTAGGAAGGACATTGTTACGATCTTAATGATCTTTCAGGGAAAGCAATGTCGGTATAGCCTCCGCGGCATGACCACACCTGCCCTACCGATCATTTTGGTCCGTAACTCTCGAATACTCGTTGAAGCGTGGTTAGGTAAGGGGCGGTCAGAAACATCCATGACCGTCGCCTGAACCTTAGATTGGCATGTTTGCAGTAAACTCGGTAATCCTTTTTAAAAAAAAAGGATGTCGGTATAACCTCCGCGGCATGACCACACCATCCTTTTGGATCATTATTGAGATCCCCTTTTCCCATCTTCTTACTACAAAAAGAAAATCTTACTCATCCCTGTATTGGGATCGGGCGGTCAGCAATTTATGAGACCGCATGTTCTTCTTTCCCCAAAGAGCGATTTGAGTCATTTACGATCGCCAAATATAACTTTTTCAGGATAATTGAGGTCGCTATTCAGAAAGCTCTTATGCCGACATGACAGAGGTCGACCCGGTCTCAGTAAGATCGAGATTCCGGCGGTCTGAATATAATGTGATCGCTAAATTGGAGATTCATGAAGAGTTATTGTTTTTCTTTTAAAGTAATAGTCTTGGTTATCAAGGGGTCATTAGACGGATTTCCAGTCATTTGGGCGCCGAACACCCAAAAGTTTAATGAGTTCAAATCAACTTCAAATTGTAGTTTCCTTATGTTACGATTTGTATAATGTGAGACCGCATGACTATTGCAAATAAGTTGGTTATTTTCTGATCACAGTTAAGTTGCTGAATGTCTTTCAATGATCTGATTATCTCGAGATCGCAGAGTGATTTTGTTTATACAAAGTATTAGTCTTTCCTTCAAGGTCTTTTGTGTTTTTTCCAAGAGATCGCCACCTGAAATTCTTTAACGGTGATATAAAATTGTAACAAGACTAAGGCATTGAGATCGAATGCCGAGTTTAAACTCAGAAGAACAAATATATGCATCAAAAACAAACTCATCCACTTAGACAACATAACAGAATCTAATTTTTATATATATTCTGAAATTTCAATTACAACGTGACCGCTCGGTCTCCGAAAGGGAAAAAGGGAAGTTCGTACAATTCACTCTCTCTTTGATCTCTTAGAAGACCGCTCGCTTGAAGAGGAAGAATCAGTTTCTGCAGAAGATTCTTCTAAGCTGTTCCCTGGAATTCTAGAGCCAGAGCTTGAGCTCGAACTGGAATCCATACCCAGGGTATAGCGGCTTCCGCTTTCTTCATCTTCGATCACGACATCTTCGTCTTGACCAGCGGTCTCATCAGCAACATCCGCGGTCTCTTCAGCAGTTGCAGATTGCTCTTCAATCCTCTGTGCCGCGTCAGGGAAGAGATCGGCAAACGTAACATCCTTATATTCTTCAGTAAATCCACCTCGGCCTCGAACCTCGTTCAGCACCTGGTCGGCGGTCTCTTTAATGTGATGCATCATAACCCTCTAAAAAGCTGGATTTTCAGGGTCATAAGCTGCTTTTTCAGATTGCTGCAAAAAAGAGATATATGTTAGACCGCGCGATCATAGGTAACGCGTTCATAAGATATAAGTAAAATTCTCACTTTTCTTTCTTCTTGCAAGGCAGTTATTTCATCCAGAACGCTGCGAAGAGACCGCCCCATATGGTGATTTAAGATTGTACTTCTAGCGGTCACTTGGGCACAGAGGTCGGGGAGCGCATCGGTCTCTATATTCAGTATTTCATTTGTATTCTTTCTCCCATACAGAGCCGAAGTGACCGCATATGCGTGACGGGTCACCTTTCCGCTCCACAGGGGGAGATCAGTGGACACCTTCACAGACTTTCCTTTGGCCGCCCATTTGAGGAGAGGTTTTCCTTTGATATCCTTCATTCTTCTTTTGAAACCGATCAAAGGGAAGTCTCGCTCGACGGTCTCAGAGGTAGTGCCGAACACGTCGGCCTCACGCTTCAACCTCCTCTCCCTCTGAGTGAGAACTTCTGCTGCTGGGGAGATGGGATCTTGTGCAGGGACCGCAAAAGTCGCTAGAAGTAAAAAAAAAAGTTAGAAAAAACATCCAAGACATAAAAGGAAATTGTTCGAGACCGCAAGAAATTTTTTTTACTTTCAGCCGGGATGATCTCGGCGATCTCGGGCCAGATCGCTAGATAGTGAACAAGATCGATCCTCTTGCCCGCCAAGAAAGCCAAAATTTTCAGCTCCTCTTCTGAGACCGCTTTTATCTTCTTAAAGATGCTGTCAGGTCGCGGAGAGGGTGAGCTTCTGAGACCGCCAAAGTCACCTTCAAAGACAAGGAATCTCTCCGTCCAGAAAGAGATTTTGTTAGGGAGATTCAGAATTTTTATTCCATCTACTGAAAAATACATCAATCCTTTAAACTCTTCCTTCTTTCGGCCTTCCTTCAAAATCTTTGCAGTAAAGGTTGCGTGGAACAAATTCATTGTGAATTTCACCCTCTCTGATCTCAAGTAATTGATGAAAACATTAACCAGACCGATGGAATTCGGGGCCAGCTGGGCGAGCACGAAGCCATAGTATTCCAGAATCTCTAACCATTCCCAAGGGAGGTGAATCCTTAACCCATTATCAAAGTGATCGATGGGAATAATAAACTTCTTCTCCTCCACAAAGTCCAATTTTTCTTGTTCAGTAGGCTGTCTCACAACTACCTGAGTTTGGATCATATATTTCTTTATGAACTCAATATATTCATCCTTTGATAGGCGACCTTGTTTGTGATCGGCATTCAGGAAGATGGTGGCAGAAGAAGCACGAGCGGACACCATTGTTAGCGATCGCTGAGATCGGTGCTTAGAGCGCATTCAAGAAAGCATAAAAAAAAGGTCATGAAGACGGCTATTTATAGAAGACGAAGGGTCATTTCGTAATCATTACCTTTCGCAGACCGCCCAGCGAAGAATGCTCAGACCGTTCGACCTGTGCAGAGTTACATAAAGCATACAACGTTTTGCGGTCTCAATCAATAAAACACAGCAGCAACACAGGCAACCCAGGCATAAAGAGATCAAAATCAAGACCGCACAAAACATTAAGATTAAACAGCCACACAAATATATGGAACAATGATAATAAAAATTATTCAAAATATATTGTTTAAATCCAGAGACCGCTCGGTCTCAAATTAAATGTTCATCTCCTAGAAGGCCTGTTTCTCCCTACATGAGCTGCGACATCTTGCATGTCGTTCACTGCGGCCATAACCGACACCAGGCTGTGATTAGCCAGCATTGCAGATCGGTGGATTTTCGACATTTCCTTGTCCACCTGCTCCATGGGGATCAGCACAATTTCAGGTTGCGGTCTCTCCGCTGGATGATCGCTGGAGGTACCCAGTCGCATCAGCATCTTTCCATGACCGCCCCTCAGCCTCTCATTCTCCACAGACAGCGCCGCAGCCTTCCCCTTATAGTACTCAGCCTCCCTTTCAGCCTTCTTAAGAGCTCGTGCGATCTCGGCAACCCTCATATCGCATTCTTCAAGGATCCTCTTCTCATTAGAACGCAATTTTTCTTCAAGATCGCGGATCTGGTCGTTCTGAGTCCGCTCCCTCATCAGCATAGAGCGAACATCCTCAAACATGGGATTAAGGATGTTGGTTAACTGAGGGGAGATCTCGATGTGCTGAGGAAGCTCTCCCTCCTCGATCTCAGCATTTTTATTATCTGCGGTCACAAGAGATGGATTATTTCAATCATGGACATACGATCAGATAAGCTCTTTAAATAAACAGAAAGAGTACTCGGAAAGAAGTCGAGACCGCAGTCACGTAAAGCTCTTCTGATATCTTTAGTGACCGCGGGATCTGCGGTCAGAGAAAGACGATCTGATCCCCTTAAGCGCTCCAAATCCATTCTTTCCAAATCTCTTTTCTGCGATTTTTCTCCCTCTTTTCTTCTCCTTTTTAATTCTTCGTTACTTAAGAGGATATCGTCGGTCTCAATAAAAACGATCTCGTGTTTTCTTTCAGGAGAAGCAGAACGAACTGTAGGTAATGGAAGGAATTCGACTGACTGAGGAATCATTTTATCCTTACCAGCTCGCAAAATCGAGACCGCCGCCGCACGATCGGCTGCACCCTTGTTCAAATGATCTCCCTGAAAAGAATCATTTGGGAGACCGCTAGAGAGTGCATCTTTCTCCTTAGCGATCTGTAGCCTCTCCGCAATCTCCTCTTCAGTATTTTTGTTCTCCGCGGTCTGCATGACCGCATTCTTCTCTCTCTCTTCAACGATCAGAGCTGCTTTCTCCTCAGCGACCCTGACCGCCTCTTTCTTCCTTCCTTCCTCGGCGATCAGAGCTGCTTTCTCCTCAGCGACTCTGATCGCCTCCTTCTCCTTCTCCATCTCAACGATCTTGGCCGCTTCCTTCTTCCTTTCTTCCTCTTTCTTCTTTTTCTCTACTTTTTCCCTCTCCTTATCCTTCCTCTTCTTCTCATCAACCTTTTTCTTCTTCGTCTCTTCTTTCTCTTTCTTTTCTTTCTCCTCTTCTTCTCTCTTCTCTTCTTTCTCTTTCTTCTTCCTCCCATCCTCCTCTTTTGCCTTGATCGCTGCATCAGCGATCTCCTTCTCCCTGTTCTCGATCTCCTTCTCGACAACGGCATTTCTAAGAGCTGAAGCCTCAAGGGGATCCAACACTTGCAACGACGAAAAAGATGAATTGTTAGATGAAACCTCATCAAGATAGGCGATTAATTCGGAATCATCCTCTCTTGACAAAGCTGAGATCGCAGGAGGGAAGAAGGGATCGCCCTTAACGCTCACCTTTGAAGTTTCCGCGAAAATCTCCGGATCAGTAGATTCAGATAGTGTGATCGCCTCCGAAGCGATCACGTCTTTTTCTTCCTCATTCCTTCTGCTCCTTTTATAAGTCAAACCAGAGGGGCTCGAAACTTTCCTCTTCTTGTTCTTAACAGCTCCCACTTGATCAGCAATTTTTTGCCTTAAGGATTCCGCCTCGGCTTGTTTCTGGCGCAGACCGGCCAGAATGGTTTCAGTAGAGGCGACCTCAGGAAGTTTGGAAGTTTGATCCAGCGCCTCCAAGGACTTCTGACAATTAAAAGAAATGGAAAAGTCAGGCAATTTCCATACAGGGTCCGAAGAAGTATTAGATGGTTCAGAAGCAACAAAGACCGGCACAATTGAAACCTCAGGAGGCTCAGTTTTCTTTAACGGAGATTGAGCGGTCTCATTTGAAGCGCTCGCTTTCGTCAAAATCTTCGGTGCCTTCTTTCCTTTCTTTGAGCTGACACTTTCCTTTTTTCCAGGAGAGTTCGCTTTCGATGGGAGAGCTCTTAATAGATCGAGCATAGTCATCTTTGCAAGAAGATCGCACCTGCCTAATTATCAAAGACCGCTCAAATGGTGGAGTTCCTCAATGTCTTGCAAAATGAAGTTTTCAGCCGGTATTTATAGACCAAGCCGCATTAATGATGGTCGCGGTCTCAACGGTCAAAGCTTACATTTTCGAAGTTCCAGGCACAACTTAAAAATGTGCGGGGATTATGTTTGCCCAGAAAGCCCGCGACCTCCTCTCATTGTTCAGTTTTCCTGGTCTCAGCGGACTCAAATTACTTGATCGCCCAGACCGTCAGATGCCTCCTCTACCGAGATTTTCTAAGTACCCAACGGTTAAGACAGTACGAGATCGCCAGTTCAAGCGGTCTGGTCGTTTTTCTTATTTTTGTTATTTGTATCCCATTTCCCTGCCCCGGCTCTCCTGTACCCCGGGCAGCCCGTAGTTTTCAGTTCTGCCCGTTTGGGCAGCCCCCTCGTCTATAAATAGAGGGATAGGGGTACCAAAAAAGGACTTTTGCTCGGAGGCTCCAGCTTACAACCTGTGTAAGCGGTCTCATTTCTTTGTGATCGCCATTTCGTGATCGTTTTCCCTTTATTCCAGCATCTTCTGTCTTAGTAACCTGCACTTCGCAGTTTTCTCACATCCCCTTTAGTGTGAATTTTGGAGGTACCATTTTTGGCACCAACATATAACAGGCTCAGCCTCATAATCAATGAGCTGAAGACCTTGGACAAAGTGATCTCCATTACTGAGATCAATGATAAGATCCTTATGTGCTTCCCCAGCACATGGGACTCTAGGATCTAGCCAATCAAGGAAGCCAGAAGCCTTAATGAGATCTCAACTGAGAGCTTGTTAGGCAAACTCAAATCCTATGAGCAGCTTATCAAATCTAGAGAAGCTGAACAATCTACTTCATCTCCAGCATCCAAGAAGGAGAGAAGCATAACTTTTCAAGCTGAAGAGGAAGAAAAGGTTCCAAGAGATGAAGAGTTCATGAGCCTTCTAGCCAAAAGGTTCTACAAGATGGCTAAGAAGGACTTCAGAAAGAAAGATTCCAGATCAAGAGAAAAGACAAGGTATGACAAATCTAATACTAAGGAAATTATTGGTTATGGCTGCAGGAAATCTGGACACATTCTGCCAGAGTGTCCAGAGAAACAGAAGAAGGAGAAAAGAAAAGAAAAGGAAGATAAAAGACACTCCAGCAAGTCTTCCTCCCACAAGCACAAAAACAAGGGAAGAGGATTTGTAGCAGAATCATGGAGTGAAACTGAATCAGAATCATCATCCAGCTCATCTGATAATGAAGAAGAATCAAAAGAAAAAGACCAATGCTTAATGGCCATTTCTGACTCAAGAAGTGAGTCAGTAAGTGCATCTTCATCCAGCTCTTCTGATGATGAAGATGATGAAGAAGAAAAGAATTTCTGCATGATGGCAATCAATGCCTCAGCAAACTACTCAGATGAAGAAGAATCAGAATCAGAAGCTGATAATGATGCAGATCAGGTAATCTCTAATTTTGATTTCAATTCAATTGAATTCAAAGATGAATTCAAGGTTCTTTGCTTAGACTTAATAAAATCTGAGAAGGAAATAATCTCTCTCAGAAATAAGCTAGCTGAAATGGACAAATTAAGTGAAGATAATGCTATTCTTAAGAAAGATTTGGCTGCCTCTAGAGAACATATTATTCTCATTGAGAATAAACTATCTGAGGCTAAGAAATTTGAAGAATCCCTAAATGGGAGAAGCATCAAACTGATGGACATTACAAGCACAATAAATGCCAGATTAAGTGGCAAACTAGGCTTGGGTGCATCATCAAGTGAGCTACCTCTGATTAAGAAAAACATACCTTCTACACCTATAAAATTCATTTCTTCTAAGAGCAAAGAGGTTGTAGATGCAAATAAAAACATTTCAAGTAAGGCTGTTAAGAATAAAGGAATTCAGCAGAATTCGTCGAACGGAGCTCGACGCAATGAATTTACGTCGTCGAATGGAGCTCAACGAACTCTGAAGACAAATTTCTAGTATAGTCATTATTCGAACGACGCTCGACAAAAGCATGTCCATTTGTCGAACGGCGATCGACGAACTCAGCCCAGTTCGTCGAATGGAAAATACACAGAAAATCTGAAAATTTCTTATTCTTCACATACTAACAATCCTTTCACTGAATGGATAATACCTCCAAGGAGATATCATCCACAAGGTTATAAGGACCAACCTGAAATGTCTTTTATTTCAGATTTTTGTGGTAAAACAAAAGGACCCAAGGTAGTCTGGGTCAAAAACAACTAGTTTATTTTTCTGTTTTACAGGTACACAGCTATCCAAACAAGAATGAACAATGGTATTTGGATAGTGGCTGTTCAAAACACATGACAGGAAACAAGGCCAACCTGAACAGCTATAAGGCAAAGCTTGGACCAAAGGTGATCTTTGGAGACTCCAACTGTGGACAAACCAAAGGCTATGGACAGATCAAAGTTGGAGCAGTGACCTTCAAAGATGTAGCCAATGTCAAGGGTCTGAAGCACAACCTCATCAGCATAAGCCAGTTATGTGATGAAGGTTATCAGGTAACTTTCAATTATTCCTTATGTCTTATTACCAATAATAAAAAACATTAATGTGTTATCTGGTATTAGACATGGAAATATTTATTTAGTCAATTTTGACTCTGCCAATTCTGATATTTGCTTATTCAATTCTATAAGTAAAACTAATGAATTATGGCATAAAAGGCTTGGACATATTAACCTTAGAACTATCTCTAAGCTTCTCAAGGACAATCTTGTTAGAGGATTACCTTCTGGTTCATACAAGGAGGAAGGACTCTGCAGGGCTTGTCAATTAGGTAAGCAAACTAGAAGTAGTTTTAAATCTTTATCCAAGAGTGATTCACCTAGGATTTTATATTTGCTGCATTTGGACCTTTTTGGACCTACTGCAATACAAATCCTAGGAGGGAAGCATTACTCTCTAGTTATTGTAGATGACTTCTCAAGATTCACTTGGGCGTTCTTTCTTAGGAACAAGTCTGACACCTTCAGTGTTCTGACAGACTTTCTCAGGTCCATCAAGATTGAGTACTCTACTGTAGTTGCATTAATCAGAAGTGATCATGGCACTGAGTTTGAGTCTCTTCTGATGAGAGAATTCTATGGAAAAGAAGGGATCAGGCAGTGTTACTCTGCTCCTAGAACTCCTCAACAAAATGGGGTAGCTGAAAGGAAAAATAGAACCCTTATTGAATCAACAACTACATTGCTTGTTGATGCTCACTTGCCACTCTCTTTTTGGACAGAGGCAGTGAACACATCAAACTATGTGTTGAACAGAAGCCTGATACATAAACTTAAGGGTAAAACTCCCTATGAATTACTTAAGAATAAAAAGCCTAAGGTTAACTATTTTAAGATATTTGGCTGTAAATGCTATGTGCATAACAATGACAAGAAGTATCTAAGGAAGTTTGAAGCAAAAGCTGTTGAAGGCATATTCCTTGGATATTCTCTTTCTAGTAAAGCATACAGAGTTAACAACAAATTTACTCTTAAGATAGAAGAGTCCATGCATGTATCTTTTGATGAGACTAACATGTTAATTGAGGAGAGGAACACCACCTCTACCAAAAATATTTTGTAGGTACCGGCTCTATGTGAAGAGCTTAATGGACTAGATCTACAGAAAGAAGAATCACTACTTCCATCAACACAAAATCTTGAAGACAGTGAAGACGAAGATCATCCAGATCTTGCTGACAAATCAAATCAAGTGACAGCTGAACAAATTCCCCAAGTGGATATCATTGTTGAACCAACTCCAACTGTTGACCACATCACAGTTAGAGATCATCCAATATCACAAGTGATTGGTGATATTTCAGCAGGTGTTCAAACAAGGTATCAACTACACCAAAATCAGATGCACACTTGTTTCCTATCCCAGATTGAACCTCAAAACATAAAAGATGCAGAACAAGATCCAAATTGGATTCTTGCAATGCAAGAGGAGCTCAATAAATTTGAAAGGAACAAGGTATGGGATTTGGTTCCAAGACCAAAGGGACATCCAGTTATTGGCACCAAGTGGGTCTTCAGGAACAAGCTTGATGATCAAGGCAATATAGTGAGAAACAAAGCAAGATTGGTAGCGCAAGGATATTCACAGGAAGAAGGCATTGACTATGATCAGACCTTTGCTCCTGTTACAAGACTTGAAGCCATCTGGATTTTCCTTGCCTTTGATACATTCAAGAAATTCAAGGTATATCAAATGGATGAAGAGTGCATTTCTTACTGGAGCCATCAAAGAAGAAGTCTATTGTGGAACAACCACCAGGTTTTATCTCTCCAACTCACTCCTCTTATGTATTTAAGCTTAATAAAGCTCTTTATGGTCTCAAACAAGCTCCCAGAGCATGGTATGAGACCTTAGCTAGTTTTCTTTTGGAGAACAATTTCTGTAGAGGCATAGTTGATAAAACCTTATTTTTCAGGATACATAAAAATCAAACTCTACTAGTTCAAATATATGTAGATGATATTATTTTTGGCTCTACTGATTCAAATTTATGCAAAAGATTTTCTAACCTGATGCAATCTAAATTTGAAATGAGTAGTATGGGTGAACTATCATACTTCCTTGGTCTTCAAGTGAAGTAAACTCCAAATGGCATATTCATATCACAATCCAAGTATGCTAAGGAATTAGTGAAAAGGTTTGGTATGTCTGATGCTTCCACCATGAAAACACCCATGCCCTCAAATGCTGTTGTTGATGTTGATGAATCAGGGAAACCTGTTGATCAGAAAGTATATAGAGCAATTGTTGGCTCTTTACTTTATTTAACAGCAAGTAGGCCTGATATAATGTTTGCTACTTGTATTTGTCCTAGGTTCCAAGTTAACCTCAAAGAATCTCACCTAATTTTATTAAAAAGAATTTTGAGATATATAAAGGATTGTCCTAATCTAGGACTCTGGTATCCAACAACATCAGAATTTGAATTAACTGGATTCTCAGATTCTGATTATGTTGGATGCAGAGTAGACAGGAAAAGCACATCAGCAACTTGCCAGTTTCTAGGTGATAGGCTCATGTCTTAGTTTTGTAAGAAACAAACATCTGTGTCTACATCAACAGCTGAAGCTGAATACATAGCTGCAGGCAGTTGCTGCTCATAGATATTGTGGATACAAAATCAGCTCCTAGACTATGGTGTCAATCTAAATAATTCAATTATATTTTGTGACAATACTAGTGCAATATCTATGGCACAAAATCCAATTCTCCATAGTAGGACTAAACACATAGAAATTAGGCACCACTTTATCAGAGATAATGTGGATAAAAATAAAATTTGCCTACAATTCATTTCTACTGATTTGCAAAGAGTTGATATTTTCACCAAGCCCTTGGATGAAAAGAAACACATTTTCTTTATAAATCAGCTAGGTATGATAGATGGAGATTCAATCTGATAAAAATTAGTTTTCTACTTACCCAATTTCTTCATCGAACTGAAATCGACGAAATCAAGTTTTTCGTCGAACGGAGATTGACGAAGTCATCAAGTTCGTCGAATCGAGATCGACGAAAATCTATTTTTCGTCGAACCCAGTTATGATGAAGCTTTTATTTCTGAACCTGTCTTCATAATCAAATCTTTTAATTTTAATTGAATGCCAATAGAAATTGCTTCTCTTTCCAGTTCCTTTGCACTTGATCTCAATTTTATTTTGTAGGAACAGTAGCAATATAAAGATGGCATCCTTCCCTACTTCCTCAAAAGTCCCTTCTTCTATGGGCCTAGCTCCAGGTCTTCCTGAAACTAGGCAGGGGGAGTTATATTGAAGAAGCTCCTTGTTGTCAGGGGGAGATACTTTCCTTTTTGACAGGGGGAGTTATTTATTTTCTAAAAATGCTCAAGCTTCAAGAGAAAATGCTGATGAAGAAGCATGCTTTCAGTTCTATGAAGAACTCCATATGATGCAATTTTTGCTCAGGGGGAGATGTTCTATGAACTAGGCAAGGGGAGAAAGCTGAAGAAGCTCTAGTCTCAGGGGGAGATGCTCGCGGGCTAACATATTTTATGAAAGGGGGAAATGATTTATGAACAAGCTTCATATATTGCAATTTCAGATGCAGTGTTTGCAGCAGATTCAGAATACAGCTTTTGATATAGAAGAAGCAACAGATACAGATTCAGATTATGACAGATTTAGGAGAAGATGTTTTGATAAGATTCAAATTCTGATTGGTAGCAAAGCACATTGAGAAATATTTGTTTTTGTGTGTTAAGAGCAGATTCAGTTCAGATCAACAAATCAGAAAGCTGAAATATAGCAAATACAGTTTAGACAATATCAGAATTCAGAAAGAAGAATTCAGAGAAAATCAAAGGTTCTGATTATGTGTTTTTATTAGTTTTATTTTCAATGTAATGTTTCAAAACTCAGAGTACCATTTATTTTATATCTGATGAACTATTTAAAATATATCAGATATATATGTGCTCTGTTGTTTTGTTTGTTTTTAATTTTTGTCAAATAGTGTCCTAACCCAAAGAGGGGGAGATTGTTGGAACAACCCTATTACTGATTTGGGCTAGCATCACAATCTGTTGACTAGGATCAAGTTGACCCCAATGTATAGTCAATGGGTCAAGGGCTTAAGCTGTTAGAAATCAAGAAAATATTCAGGTTCTGCGTTCGACGAACTGCATACTGCGTTCGACGAACGCCTTGCTCTCTACATTCGACAAATGGCTTACTCTCTGGGTTCGACGAACGGCTTGCTTCGATCTCAGTGTCTCAGCGGGTCAGTCTCAGCGGTCGACGAACAGTCTCAGCGGCTCAGCGGTCGATAAAATCATCCCGTCTCAGCGGTCGACGAAATTGTGCTCTCAGCGGTCGACGATCTTATTCAGTCTCAACGGTCGATGATTTTGCTCAGTTCAGCGGTCGATGATTTTGCCCATTCGACGAACTCAGCTCTGCATTCGAAGAATAAGTATCAGTTGTTCAGATCGACGAAAAGATCTTCTCAGCTCAACTAATTCAACTCTTCTATCCAGATTCATTTGAGGTCGACGAAGTCAACATTGTGTTCGACGAAAATCATGAGATCGACAAAATTTGTTGAGATCGACGAAAATTTCTCTACAGCAGATTTATTTCAGACAGATTATATTATTCATTCTCTGAACTCAGATCGTCTACAGCAACGGATCTATATTCCAGATAATATAAGATTTCTTCCATACTTATTATATTCCTTTCCATTTTCTTCCCGAGATTATAGCCGTTTGGCGAAAAAGGATATCATTAATTAAAAAGGAAAAGGAATTAAAGTCTTGCGTGCAGTTCCAAGGAAATATTAAATGCAGAATATTTTATTCCTTATACAGCTGATTCGAATTTCAAATCAGATATATTGATAAAGAAAAAGGAAGAAGAACAGTTTTATTATAGCACATCAGAGTTTTTCATGACAGAAAATATACAGAACTTATTACAGATTTTCTGTACAGGAAGAGAAAGCAAGAAAGTTACAGGAATAAAAAGAAGAACAAAAGTTTTACAGATCTTCATCTTTGTCCTCAAGCAGCACTAATTTACTGAGAACAACATCATCAACAATACTCTCTCAGTCATCAGCTGCAAGATTAGATCTTCAAAAGAGCAACAAAAATCAGAAGAACTTATTCTTCCAGATTAATCAGCTACAGGAAGATCAATACTTTCAAGAGAAAGCTCCATCCATCTACTATCAAGAATTTTATATCAGACAGAAGAGCTTTACATCATCAATCCACTAGAGTCTTCTCTCAGAATATTGACAGAGAAGAATATCTAACCCTTCTTACCCCCTCTTGTACAGGGTTATAACTCCCTTCAAAAGTTAACCCATTGGTGGAAGGGCACCTGATCAAAAACCTGTGGTTTGGTTAGAGCCCCTAATCAAAAGCTCTTTGGTGTGTGGACACCTGCTCAAAAACCCCTTGGTGATAGGGCACCTGATCAAAAACCTAGTGGATCCTACCAAGTCTGGTAGAAGAGTAGACGTACCCAGGTTTATTGGGGAACTACTATAAAAATCCTTGTGTCCTCTGTATATGATTTTCTGTGTGCTGTGCTGTGCTGATTTGTTTTTATTTAGTTTTTATAAATCACTCTGCTATACACATATATATAACACTATTTTAAATCCGCTATAAAATTAAGGGAAAAGTTTTTAATACTCTATTCACCCCCCTCTAGAGTAAATCTAAGATCTAACCTCACCTTTAGGGGGACCAAACATTATTTTGTAGATCTAGACCACATAGTTGCTTGGATAGACCTAATATTTTGGACATAAGAGTATATACCATAGATGCACCCTCTGCCCAAAAATCAGAGGTTTTGAGCAACATTTTTCTAAGGTTTTATGGTAAATATGATTTTTCATATTAATGAAATAAACGTGGTTAAACAAACTCAAAATGTTCCAAAGATTGGGTGACTTGTATGTTAGGTGATGAGTCCCTATTATATACATATTTTTGGACTCATTTAGGCTAGTTTTACTGCATTTGTACTTCAGATTTGGCCATATTTCTTTTATTCATGCTTTTATTTGAAGTACATATCTATGCCTGTTTTTTGTGTGCAATTTTGCACTTTGTTGGGGGTAAGCACTTCGTGCTCCCCATCGTATTTTCTGTATTTCTGTGCTGCTGGAAGTATTTCCCCAGTTTGTGCTTCAGCTGTAAAATGAGGGCTGATCCCTAGTTGCTAGAATTCATTTCTGTATGAATCGCACGGTCGTGCTTTTTCTTGGCGCACGGTCATACGTTTTCTTGGCGCACGGTCAGTTGCGGTCGTGCGTTCATGATGCCCAGCAAAATGGAGCCTCGGAGTTTACTCGTGCATTTTAACGCACGGGCGGGTTTGCCCGTGCGTGAGTAAAATGCATGGGCGCATTCCTTCTTCTCCTGCACGCCTGCTGCGCTTAAGTATCGCACGGTCCACGCACGGTCGTGCGTTCGACCGTGCATGATCAAATTTCTGATGTTTTCCTATAAAAGCTGCAGCTTCAACCTAAATCGGAGAGTTCCGTACACGCCGTACAGCAGCGCCGATTTCGCCATCTCCACTAGGGTTTCGTCCCTTTGGCCTCCTCCTTCATCCTAGGCTTCAAGGGAGATCTAGCCGCCATTACCATCAAGCAAGAGGAAGTTTGCAACTTCTACTGGATCGTGAGACGAAGAAGACGGGTTCATTGGAGAGTCATGACAGCTCTCTCTATCCCGGACGTAGTTGCAGACTGAGCTTGGACGCGACTTGACAACCCAGTGATTCCAACCGTGAATCTACAACGAGCCTTCATATTCGGTCGATTTCTTGCCTTGTTCTTCTCTTATTGATGTGTATATGTTGTGGATCTTTATTATTATGATTAAGTAGCACTTAAACTAGTTTGTATTTTTATATATTTCATGTTTATGTGAAATGCTTTGGTGTTTAAGTTGCTTGAGGTGCGCCCCATTCCATCCTCCATCCCACCGTCGCGTTCGTCTGCCGCATTAGCAATTGCTAGTGGCGTGTTTGTCAAAGAGGTGCTTGCGACCCTCATTCTGTTTGCCTACTCGTCCATCCGCCCTTACGAAGTAGCGCGCTCAAGGCCTACGTAGTTTTCATCCCGCCTGGCGAAGCATTACATAGCGGCATTGCATAAGAGTAGTTATAGTATTTTCTCTTTATTTTCCACAATCCAAAACCCCCGTTTCCGCATCCATCCGACTAAAGGACTTCAATCTCAAGTCCTTCCTCGATAGATAGCTCCACCTTACTGTGTTCCTTTGAGATCGATACTTGGGGATTCATTCACATTTTATATTACTTGAACGATCGGTACACTGCCGTTTCGTGCCGCAGTCTAGCTACCGCCTATAGCGGTGTGCGAGATTTGCGCATCAAGTTTTTGGCGCCGTTGCCGGGGAACACAGTCGTGTGAGTTTTTTGGAGAGAGAGAATATGAGATTTAAGCCCTTTCCATTTGTGTATTGCATCCCTTCTTTATTTTATTTCTTGTTATTCCTTTTTCCTATTTTTTATTAGGTTGCTTAGTAAATTATTGTTGGGTGTAGCATTTTGCACAATAGTATTTTTATTTTGAATCATTTTATCTTCACACTATGTGGGTTTCATTCAATATTCGTTGTCGTTGGTGTGGAGATATTTCTCATGCTAGTGATAGATGCCCAAAGGAAGATAGTAGCCCTAGCACTCCCAGCCCAGCATATGGAGCACCGACTTCGTCTGGTACTCCATATGGTGCGCGGAAGTTCTATGGCTATTCTGCTACGCCTTTACCTTCATACCTCTTTTCGGCTTCAGCACCCGCTGTGCCAAAGAAGCCCGCAAGGCAGCGCTTGTTTTGTCAAAGCATGGATCATGCCTTGAAGGATTGTGCTGCATTCCTTCGCCAATTGGACGAGGACGACGAGCCGGATATCCGGATCGTCCCGACTCCTACTTCTGGCAGCACACCTTCAACATCCGGTTTTGTGTCCATTTCACCTTCAAGTTTTGAAGGGTATGATGTGGACACAGTCACCAGATGTGTGGCTGATCCAGGCTCTGACATGACTGAGCCCATCTCCCCTGTACATATATCACCATGCATAGATTCGATTCTTTGTGAGGACTCGGTGCTTGATTCTTTTTCAAGCCCTATCCCTTCCCCTTTTGTGCATTCTATTACATTTATCTCTGATAACATTGTTGAAGATGCGTCGCAAGAGGAGGCTGGCGATCTTTGTGTTGTGCCTATTCCAATGGAGGAGTACAACCTTCTAGGTGAAGAGGATTTTCCTCAACACCGGTGGAGGAAGTGCAAATCCTGGAGAAGGCCACCATTGATCCCACCGAACCTTGCGACATTGTCAACAATGCCGACATTATTTTACTTCCCCAATTTGATGGGAGTGAGACCGGGACCACTCCCCCGCTTGATTTTTATTTAAGTCATTCTTCTTATTTATTTCTTGATCCCCCTTCTTCATCTGAGCTTGTGCAGGTTGAGTCTTCACAGGTACTTCAGGAGGACTTGGAGCATTATGCTCAAGTCAATGATGAGAGCATCCTCTTATGTGAGGAGGTTGATCCCCCCTCCGTAGAGGAAGCTCCACTCATTGCCTTCTCCCCCTGCTGCCTCCCTGGAGATGATACCTTGCTGGGCAAGGATTTATTTTGTGGTGAGACGAGTGAGGACCAGCCTTCCTCCTCTTCTTACTTCCTATTTCCTCTACCTGTGTTAAGCAGGTATTATTATTTAGGTAGAGGGGTAACTGTTCTGTCTCCATATCGGTACCTGCTACCGACACGCATATTAGAACAGTTACCTGTTCATTTTCTCTTTCATACGCCCATTAGCTAGAACTGTTATGTTTTTAAATAAGTCATGTTGGGATGACAGTAACCCCAGTAGTTATCTTACTTTTTCTTGTCTTTTATTTTATCGCCCACTCTAACGAGTTAGTTAGGTGTTATTTTAGTTTTCTTGTGCGAAGACCACCCTTTGCAGGTATTTTCTATTTGTGAAGGCGGTGGTCGTGATTCTTCGTAGAGCTTCACTACAGGCTTCCGGAATGCTTACTTGCTGAGCATTGTGTACCCTCTTCCCCTAACTTTGTTTTAGAATATCTTATTACATAGTTTAAGTCTGGGGGAGATATTTTTGTGTACCCACTCACGTGCACATTTATTCAGCATGTTAGAAGTCTTATTTCAAATATTTTTGTTCATTTTGTCTGCACACAAAGCACCCACTTTTGAGCGAGCTAACTTGTATGTGTATTTCCGTTCATACTTATTTTGATTGGACTGTGAAATAGGATGTTAGCTTAGGAATTGCAATCCGGAGTATAATGTTGACTCTTGTAGTGCTCTAGTCGCATCCGCATGCTTCCATAGAAATTTGAGTAAAATTAGACTATCTCTATGCTTTTAATTTACAATTAGTATTCTTGTGTAATCTTTGATTTACTTTACTCATTTGGTGAATGTGACTGAAATTTACGGTAGCACGGTGTTGTGTGTAAGCGAGCGCTAGTTGTGTGTTGCTCGAGTCGGAAGGAAGGTTTACCTTTCTCGTGGGCTAAGAACTTGCCCCAAGCGACTCTTGAAGCCTGGGTGAGAGCAACTCATTTTGTTAAATATGATGTAGGCCTTTGTTTTGGCTAGTTTGAGCCTTGTTTTCCATGACCCGTGCGCTTACCTTTGCAAGCCAAGTTTGTGCCTACCCCTCCTTTGTTTCAGCTCCTCTTTCAATCACCAAAGCCTGAAGCTTATCCAATTATCGCAACCAAAAATGTGTTAACTGAAATTACATTTCATATTTGGATGTGATGCTTGGAACCATTGCGATGTGAAAGAATGATCTATATTATTTTCTGAACTTCTTTTTGTAAACCAACCGGGGATAAAAGAAAAAGAAAAAAAAAAGAAAATAATGAAGTTGAAAGAAAAAAAAATAAAAAAAAAAAGATTTAGAATGAAAAGAAATAACCTTGAGCGTAATAGAAAATTCAGTTGGTATTTGTTGGAGTAGGCTGTGTGCACACCCAGTTTTCAAGCTAAGTCTGGGGGTGTGTCACACTAGCATCGCTTGTGGTCTTGTTTTGGGTTCAACGTTATCCTTAGACTCAATTAGGTTGCGTAGCCGTCTCGTTTATCATTGAATATCATACCGTAACCTAAGCCTCATTATAACCGTAAAGCCCTATTGATTTAACTTGTGAGTTTGCTAGCGCCGTGGAGAGAGTGTAACCGGGCAAGCTTATGGTTCTCGTCGTTGATGGATTTCAGCAGAGTTATTCCCTAATTCTGGTCTTTCGCAACACCCTCCTGAGTGGCTTGTTTACTTTCACACCGGGCACGACCGCATAAATTCTTCACGAATCACCATCTGAGTACAAATAAATCTCTATTTACGTATTTTTACTTTTGTAAATTTGTTAGTATAGTTAGAATCTTATCTTACAGAATTTTTATGTGCATATGTATGATACTTCGCGTCTTACTCTGTCTTTGTAATTTTCTACTCTAGCTATCTTTTTCATACTCCGCCGGATTTGTTTGCTCGGGATGCGCAAATAGGTAAGTCTGGGGGTGTGATGAGTCCCTTTTATATACATATTTTCGGACTCATTTAGGCTAGTTTTACTGCATTTGTACTTCAGTTTTGGCCATATTTCTTTTACTCATGCTTTTATTTGAAGTACATATCTATGCCTATTTTTTGTGTGCAATTGCGCACTTTGTTGTCGGGGGTAAGCACTTCGTGCTCCCCATCGTATTTTCTGTATTTCTGTGCTGCTGGAAGTATTTCCTCAGTTTGTGCTTCAGCTGTAAAATGAGGGATGTTCCCCAGTTGCTAGAATTCATTTCTGTATGAATCGCACATTCGTGCATTTTCTTGGCGTACGGTCAGTTGCGGTCGTGCGTTCATGATGCCTAGCAAAATGGATCCTCGGAGTTTACTCCTGCGTTTTAACGCACGGGCGGGTTTGCCCGTGCATTTTAACGCACGGGAGGGTTTGCCCGTGCGTGAGTAAAATGCACGGGGGCATTCCTTCTTCTCCTGCACGCCTGCTGCGCTTAAGTATCGCACAGTCCACGCACGGTCGTGCGTTCGACCGTGCGTGACCAAATTTCTGATGTTTTCCTATAAAAGCTGCAGCTTCAACCTAAATCGGAGAGTTCCGTACACACCGTATAGCAGCGCCGATTTCGCCATCTCCACTAGGGTTTCGTCCCTTTGGACTCCTCCTTCATCCTAGAGCTTCAAGGGAGATCTAGCCGCCATTACAATCAAGCAAGAGGAAGTTTGCAACCTCTACCGGATCGTGAGACGAAGAAGATGGGTTCATTGGAGAGTCGTGACAGCTCTCTCTACCCCGGACGTAGTTGCAGATCGAGCTTGGACGCGGATTGACAACCCAACGATTCCAACCGTGAATCTACAACGAGCCTTCAGATTCGGTCGATTTCTTGCCTTGTTCTTCTCTTATTGATGTGTATATGTTGTAGATCTTTATTATTATGATGAAGTAGCACTTAAACTAGTTTGTATTTCTATATATTTCATGTCTATGTGAAATGCTTTGGTGTTTAAGTTGCTTGAGGTGCGCCCCATTCCATCCTCCATCCCACCGTCGCGTTCGTCTATCGCACTAGCAATTGCTAGTGGCATGTTTGTCGAAGAGGTCCTTGCGACCCTCATTCCGTTTGCCTACTCGTCCATCCGCCCTTACGAAGTAGCGCGCTCAAGGCCTACGTAGTTTTCATCCCGCCTGGCGAAGCATTGCATAGGAGTAGTTATAGTATTTTCTCTTTATTTTCCACAATCCAAAACCCCCATTTCCGCATCCATCCGACTAAAGGACTTCAATCTCAAGTCCTTCCTCGATAGATAGCTCGACCTTACTGTGTTCGTTTGAGATCGATACTTGGGGATTCATTCCCATTTTATATTACTTGAACGATCGGTACACTGCCGTTTCGTGTCGCAGTCTAGCTACCGCCTATAGCGGTGTGCGAGATTTGCGCATCATTAGGCCATAAGAAGTCACATGTATAAATTAGATGTAATTTGGATCAGTATAGAACATTATATTCCACATACATATGAATGAGATGTATGGAAGAGTGGTGTGCATATAACACTTTTGGGTACTTTGTGTTTTATCACAAATGACTTATAGTATGCTCGTGAATTTATCACAAATGACTTTTAGTATGCTCATGAATACACATTTTATTATGGAGGGTATCATCTCTAGAAATGTTAGGATTTTTGGAATGAAAAATCTGGACACATTCTGCCAGAGTGTCCAGAGAAACAGAAGAAGGAGAAAAGAAAAGAAAAGGAAGATAAAAGACACTCCAACAAGTCTTCCTCCCACAAGCACAAAAACAAGGGAAGAGGATTTGTAGTAGAATCATGGAGTGAAACTGAATCAGAATCATCATCCAGCTCATCTGATGATGAAGAAGAATCAAAAGAAAAAGACCAATGCTTAATGGCCATTTATGACTCAAGAAGTGAGTCAGTAAGTGCATCTTCATCCAGCTCTTCTGATGATGAAGATGATGAAGAAGAAAAGAATTTCTACATGATGGCAATCAATGCCTCAGCAAACTACTCAGATGAAGAAGAATCAGAATCAGAAGCTGATAATGATGCAGATCAGGTAATCTCTAATTTTGATTTCAATTCAATTGAATTCAAAGATGAATTCAAGGTTCTTTGCTTAGACTTAATAAAATCTGAGAAGGAAATAATCTCTCTCAGAAATAAGCTAGCTGAAATGGACAAATTAAGTGAAGATAATGCTATTCTTAAGAAAGATTTGGCTGCCTCTAGAGAACATATTATTCTCGTTGAGAATAAACTATCTGAGGCTAAGAAATTTGAAGAATCCCTAAATGGGAGAAGCATCAAACTGATGGACATTACAAGCACAATAAATGCCAGATTAAGTGGCAAACTAGGCTTGGGTGCATCATCAAGTGAGCTACCTCTGATTAAGAAAAACATACCTTCTACACCTATAAAATTCATTTCTTCTAAGAGCAAAGAGGTTGTAGATGCAAATAAAAACATTTCAAGTAAGGCTGTTAAGAATAAAGGAATTCAGCAGAATTCGTCGAAAGGAGCTCGACGAAATGAATTCACGTCGTCGAATGGAGCTCAATGAACTCTGAAGACAAATTTCTAGTATAGTCATTATTCGAACGACGCTCGACAAAAGCATGTCCATTTGTCGAACGACGATTGACAAACTCAGCCCAATTCGTCGAATGGAAAATACACAGAAAATCTGAAAATTTCTTATTCTTCACATACTAACAATCCTTTCACTGAATGGATAATACCTCCAAGGAGATATCATCCACAAGGTTATAAGGACCAACCTGAAATGTCTTTTATTTCAGATTTTTGTGGTAAAACAAAAGGACCCAAGGTAGTCTGGGTCAAAAACAACTAGTTTATTTTTCTGTTTTACAGGTACACAGCTATCCAAACAAGAATGAACAATGGTATTTGGATAGTGGCTGTTCAAAACACATGACAGGAAACAAGGCCAACCTGAACATCTATAAGGCAAAGCTTGGACCAAAGGTGATCTTTGGAGACTCCAACTGTGGACAAACCAAAGGCTATGGACAGATCAAAGTTGGAGCAGTGACCTTCAAAGATGTAGCCAATGTCAAGGGTCTGAAGCACAACCTCATCAGCATAAGCCAGTTATGTGATGAAGGTTATCAGGTAACTTTCAATCATTCCTATGTCTTATTACCAATAATAAAAAACATTAATGTGTTATCTGGTA
The DNA here is from genome assembly GCA_033032865.1 of Dactylorhiza incarnata. Taxonomy (NCBI): domain Eukaryota; kingdom Viridiplantae; phylum Streptophyta; class Magnoliopsida; order Asparagales; family Orchidaceae; genus Dactylorhiza; species Dactylorhiza incarnata. Next base: position 685,914 of record JAWHQI010000515.1, read on the forward strand.
TTAGACATGGAAATATTTATTTAGTCAATTTTGACTCTGCCAATTCTGATATTTGCTTATTCAATTCTATAAGTAAAACTAATGAATTATGGCATAAAAGGTTTGGACATATTAACCTTAGAACTATCTCTAAGCTTCTCAAGGACAATCTTGTTAGAGGATTACCTTCTGGTTCATACAAGAAGGAAGGACTCTGTAGGGCTTGTCAATTAGGTAAGCAAACTAGAAGTAGTTTTAAATCTTATCCAAGAGTGATTCTCCTAGGATTATATATTTGCTGCATTTGGACCTTTTTGGATCTACTGCAATACAAATCCTAGGAGGGAAGCATTACTCTCTAGTTATTGTAGATGACTTCTCAAGATTCACTTGGGCGTTCTTTCTTAGGAACAAGTCTGACACCTTCAGTGTTCTGACAGACTTTCTCAGGTCCATCAAGATTGAGTACTCTACTGTAGTTGCATTGATCAGAAGTGATCATGGCACTGAGCTTGAGTCTCTTCTGATGAGAGAATTCTATGGAAAAGAAGGGATCAGGCAGTGTTACTCTGCTCCTAGAACTCCTCAACAAAATGGGGTAGCTGAAAGGAAAAATAGAACCCTTATTGAATCAGCAACTACATTGCTTGTTGATGCTCACTTTCCACTCTCTTTTTGGACAGAGGCAGTGAACACATCAAACTATGTGTTGAACAGAAGCCTGATACATAAACTTAAGGGTAAAACTCCCTATGAATTACTTAAGAATAAAAAGCCTAAGGTTAACTATTTTAAGATATATGGCTGTAAATGCTATGTGCATAACAATGACAAGAAGTATCTAAGGAAGTTTGAAGCAAAAGCTGTTGAAGGCATATTCCTTGGATATTCTCTTTCTAGTAAAGCATACAGAGTTTACAACAAATTTACTCTTAAGATAGAAGAGTCCATGCATGTATCTTTTGATGAGACTAACATGTTAATTGAGGAGAGGAACACCACCTCTACCAAAAATATTTTGTAGGTACCGGCTCTATGTGAAGAGCTTAATGGACTAGATCTACAGAAAGAAGAATCACTACTTCCATCAACACAAAATCTTGAAGACAGTAAAGAAGAAGATCATCCAGATCTTGCTGACAAATCAAATCAAGTGACAGCTGAACAAATTCCCAAAGTGGATGTCATTGTTGAACCAACTCCAACTGTTGACCACATCACAGTTAGAGATCATCCAATATCACAAGTGATTGGTGATATTTCAGCATGTGTTCAAACAAGGTATCAACTACACCAAAATCAGATGCACACTTGTTTCCTATCCCAGATTGAACCTCAAACCATAAAAGATGCAGAACAAGATCCAAATTGGATTCTTGCAATGCAAGAGGAGCTCAATCAATTTGAAAGGAACAAGGTATGGGATTTGGTTCCAAGACCAAAGGGACATCCAGTTATTGGCACCAAGTGGGTCTTCAGGAACAAGCTTGATGATCAAGGCAATATAGTGATTAACAAAGCAAGATTGGTAGCGCAAGGATATTCACAGGAAGAAGGCATTGACTATGATCAGACCTTTGCTCCTGTTACAAGACTTGAAGCCATCTGGATTTTCCTTGCCTTTGATACATTCAAGAAATTCAAGGTATATCAAATGGATGTAAAGAGTGCATTTCTTAATGGAGACATCAAAGAAGAAGTCTATTGTGGAACAACCACCAGGTTTTATCTCTCCAACTCACTCCTCTTATGTATTTAAGCTTAATAAAGCTCTTTATGGTCTCAAACAAGCTCCCAGAGCATGGTATGAGACCTTAGCTAGTTTTCTTTTGGAGAACAATTTCTGTAGAGGCATAGTTGATAAAACCTGAATTTTCAGGATACATAAAAATCAAACTCTACTAGTTCAAATATATGTAGATATATTATTTTTGGCTCTATTGATTCAAATTTATGCAAAAGATTTTCTAACCTGATGCAATCTAAACTTGAAATGAGTAGTATGGGTGAACTATCATACTTCCTTGGTCTTCAAGTGAAGCAAACTCCAAATGGCATATTCATATCACAATCCAAGTATGCTAAGGAATTAGTGAAAAGGTTTGGTATGTCTGATGCTTCCACCATGAAAACACCCATGCCCTCAAATGCTGTTGTTGATGTTGATGAATCAGGGAAACCTGTTGATCAGAAAGTATATAGAGCAATTGTTGGCTCTTTACTTTATTTAACAGCAAGTAGGCCTGATATAATATTTGCTACTTGTATTTGTCCTAGGTTCCAAGTTAACCTCAAAGAATCTCACCTAATTTTATTAAAAAGAATTTTGTGATATATAAAGGATTGTCCTAATCTAGGACTCTGGTATCCAACAACATCAGAATTTGAATTAACTGGATTCTCAGATTCTGATTATGTTGGATGCAGAGTAGATAGGAAAAGCACATCAGCAACTTGCCAGTTTCTAGGTGATAGGCTCATGTCTTAGTTTTGTAAGAAACAAATATCTGTGTCTACATCAACAGCTGAAGCTGAATACATAGATGCAGGCAGTTGCTGCTCATAGATATTGTGGATACAAAATCAGCTCCTAGACTATGGTGTTAATCTAAATAATTCAATAATATTTTGTGACAATACTAGTGCAATATCTATGGCACAAAATCCAATTCTCCATAGTAGGACTAAACACATAGAAATTAGGCACCACTTTATCAGAGATAATGTGGATAAAAATAAAATTTGCCTACAATTCATTTCTACTGATTTGCAAAGAGCTGATATTTTCACCAAGCCCTTGGATGAAAAGAAACACATTTTCTTTATAAATCAGCTAGGTATGATAGATGGAGATTCAATCTGATAAAAATTAAGTTTTCTACTTACCCAATTTCTTCATCGAACTGAAATCGACGAAATCAAGTTTTTCGTCGAACGGAGATTGACGAAGTCATCAAGTTCGTCGAATCGAGATCGACGAAAATCTATTTTTCGTCGAACCCAGTTATGATGAAGCTTTTATTTTTGAACCTGTCTTCATAATCAAATCTTTTAATTTTAATTGAATGCCTACAGAAATTGCTTCTCTTTCCAGTTCCTTTGCACTTGATCTCAATTTTACTTTGTAGGAACAGTAGCAATATAAAGATGGCATCCTTCCCTACTTCCTCAAAAGTCCCTTCTTCTATGGGCCTAGCTCCAGGTCTTCCTGAAACTAGGCAGGGGGAGTTATATTGAAGAAGCTCCTTGTTGTCAGGGGGAGATACTTTCCTTTTTGACAGGGGGAGTTATTTATTTTCTAAAAATGCTCAAGCTTCAAGGGAAAATGCTGATGAAGAAGCATGCTTTCAGTTCTATGAAGAACTCCATATGATGCAATTTTTGCTCAGGGGGAGATGTTCTATGAACTAGGCAAGGGGAGAAAGCTGGAGAAGCTCTAGTCTCAGGGGGAGATGCTCGCGGGATAACATATTTTATGAAAGGGGGAAATGATTTATGAACAAGCTTCATATGTTGCAATTTCAGATGCAGTGTTTGCAGCATATTCAGAATACAGCTTTTGATATAGAAGAAGCAACAGATACAGATTCAGATTATGACAGATTTAGGAGAAGATGTTTTGACAAGATTCAAATTCTGATTGGTAGCAAAGCACATTGAGAAATATTTGTTTTGGGTGTTAAGAGCAGATTCAGTTCAGATTAACAAATCAGAAAGCTGAAATATAGCAAATACAGTTCAGACAATATCAGAATTCAGAAAGTAGAATTCAGAGAAAATCAAAGGTTCTGATTATGTGTTTTTATTAGTTTTATTTTCAATGTAATGTTTCAAAACTCAGAGTACCATTTATTTTATATCTGATGAACTATTTAAAATATATCAGATATATATGTGCTCTGTTGTTTTGTTTGTTTTTAATTTTTGTCAAATAGTGTCCTAACCCAAAGAGGGGGAGATTGTTGGAACAACCCTATTACTGATTTGGGCTAGCATCACAATCTGTTGACTAGGATCAAGTTGACCCCAATGTATAGTCAATGGGTCAAGGGTTTAAGCTGTTAGAAATCAAGAAAATATTTAGGTTCTGCGTTCGACGAACTGCATACTGCGTTCGACGAACTGCATACTGCGTTCGACGAACTGCATACTGCGTTCGACGAACTGCATACTGCGTTCGACGAATGCCTTGCTCTCTACATTCGACAAATGGCTTACTCTCTGCATTCGACGAACGGCTTGCTTCGATCTCAGTGTCTCAGTGGGTCAGTCTCAGCGGTCGACGGACAGTCTCAGCGGCTCAGCGGTCGATAAAATCATCCCGTCTCAGCGGTCGACGAAATTGTGCTCTCAGCGGTCGACGATCTTATTCAGTCTCAACGGTCGATGATTTTGCTCAGTTTAGCGGTCGACGATTTTGCCCATTCGACGAACTCAGCTCTGCATTCGAAGAATAAGTATCAGTTGTTCAGATCGACGAAAAGATCTTCTCAGCTCAACTAATTCAACTCTTCTATCCAGATTCATTTGAGGTCGACGAAGTCAACATTGTGTTCGACGAAAATCATGAGATCGACAAAATTTGTTGAGATCGACGAAAATTTCTCTACAGCAGATTTATTTCAGACAGATTATATTATTCATTCTCTGAACTCAGATCGTCTACAGCAACGGATCTATATTCCAGATAAGATAAGATTTCTTCCTTACTTATTATATTCCTTTCCATTTTCTTCCCGAGATTATAACCGTTTGGCGGAAAAGGATATCATTAATTAAAAAGGAAAAGGAATTAAAGTCTTGCGTGCAGTTCCAAGGAAATATTAAATGCAGAATATTTTATTCCTTATACAGCTGATTCGAATTTCAAATCAGATATATTGATAAAGAAAAAGGAAGAAGAACAGTTTTATTACAGCACATTAGAGTTTTTCATGACAGAAAATATACAGAACTTATTACAGTTTTTCTGTACAGGAAGAGAAAGCAAGAAAGTTACAGGAATAAAAAGAAGAACAAAAGTTTTACAGATCTTCATCTTCGTCCTCAAGTAATTTACTGAGAACAACATCATCAACAATACTCTCTCAGTCATCAGCTGCAAGATTAGATCTTCAAAAGAGCAACAAAAATCAGAAGAACTTATTCTTCCAGATTAATCAGCTACAGGAAGATCAATACTTTCAAGAGAAAGCTCCATCCATCTACTATCAACAATTTTATATCAGACAGAAGAGCTTTACATCATCAATCCACTAGAGTCTTCTCTCAGAATTTTGACAGAGAAGAATATCTAACCCTTCTTACCCCCTCTTGTACAGGGTTATAACTCCCTTCAAAAGTTAACCCATTGGTGGAAGGGCACCTGATCAAAAACTTGTGGTTTGGTTAGAGCCCCTAATCAAAAGCTCCTTGGTGTGTGGACACCTGCTCAAAAACCCCTTGGTGATAGGGCACCTGATCAAAAACCTAGTGGATCCTACCAAGTCTGGTAGAAGAGTAGACGTACCCAGGTTTATTGGGGAACTACTATAAAAATCCTTGTGTCCTCTGTATATGATTTCCTGTGTGCTGTGCTGTGCTGATTTGTTTTTATTTAGTTTTTATAAATCACTCTGCTATACACATATATATAACACTATTTTAAATCCGCTATAAAATTATGGGAAAAGTTTTTAATACTCTATTCACCCCCCCTCTAGAGTAAATCTAAGATCTAACCTCACCTTTAGGGGGACCAAACATTATTTTGTAGATCTAGACCACATAGTTGCTTGGATAGACCTAATATTTTGGACATAAGAGTATATACCATAGATGCACCCTCTGCCCAAAAATCAGAGGTTTTGAGCAACATTTTTCTAAGGTTTTATGGTAAATATGATTTTTCATATTAATGAAATAAACGTGGTTAAACAAACTCAAAATGTTCCAAAGATTGGGTGACTTGTATGTTAGGTGATGAGTCCCTATTATATACATATTTTCGGACTCATTTAGGCTAGTTTTACTGCATTTGTACTTCAGTTTTGGCCATATTTCTTTTATTCATGCTTTTATTTGAAGTACATATCTATGCCTGTTTTTTGTGTGCAATTTCGCACTTTGTTGTTGGGCGTAAGCACTTCGTGCTCCCCATCGTATTTTCTGTATTTCTGTGCTGCTGGAAGTATTTCCCCAGTTTGTGCTTCAGCTGTAAAATGAGGGATGTTCCCTAGTTGCTAGAATTCATTTCTGTATGAATCGCACGGTCATGCTTTTTCTTGGCGCACGGTCATGCTTTTTCTTGGCGCACGGTCAGTTGCGGTCGTGCGTTCATGATGCCCAGGAAAATGGAGCCTCGGAGTTTACTCGTGCATTTTAACGCACGGGAGGGTTTGCCCGTGCGTGAGTAAAATGCACGGGCGCATTCCTTCTTCTCCTGCACTCCTGCTGCGCTTAAGTATCGCACGGTCCATGCACGGTCGTGCGTTCGACCGTGCGTGACCAAATTTCTGATGTTTTCCTATAAAAGCTGCAGCTTCAACCTAAATCGGAGAGTTCCGTACACGCCGTACAGCAGCGCCGATTTCGCCATCTCCACTAGGGTTTCGTCCCTTTGGCCTCCTCCTTCATCCTAGGCTTCAAGGGAGATCTAGCCGCCATTACCATCAAGCAAGAGGAAGTTTGCAACTTCTACCGGATCGTGAGACGAAGAAGACGGGTTCATTGGAGAGTCATGACAGCTCTCTCTACCCCGGACGTAGTTGCAGACTGAGCTTGGACGCCGATTGACAACCCAGCGATTCCAACCGTGAATCTACTGTTGGAACACGGTCTTCTGCATCTCCTAGGTTTGAGAATAACAAATCCTATGTGTGTATTTAATCTTGTGTGATCTAAGTGTGCAGGATAACAGGTCAAATTGACTCAAGGTTTACATATGGTGGTTGCCCCCGAAATTGAGCCATCAACTCCAAATTGATCACTAGCGCAGGCGATAGTGGATAGCGCCGGCGCTAGCTCGATGCACAGAAGGCATGCTGGAATTGTTGCCTCGGATTGAAGATTCTGCCACGCAAAAAGCCTCCTAATATGACATAGCGCCGGCGGTAGTGGCTAGCGCAGGCGCTAGCGCTAGTCTATAAAAAGGACCCAAGTCCTCTCATTTTAGAACACACATCAGAGAGATATATTGAGTGCCAGAATTCCAGAGGCTATCTTGGCCGAAAGTTGATGTGCTAGCGAAGCTCTGCAAAACTTCTGAAGGAGAATCTCGTCACGCCGGATCAGATCGAAGTCCGCTTCTACAACGCTTATTCAACGGCGGATCTTCGTCTCCAACTTCAGAAGTCCATCTTGAGGGAGTTCTTATTTCTTTATTGTAATTTCATATTCCTCTTTGTAAACAATTAGTGAAATCGCCTCGTGTTGGCGACTAGGTCTGGGTAGGACTTAGGGGGAAAATCGCCTCGTGTTGGCGACTAGATCTAGGCTAGGTCTAGGGGGGCTCGAGGCCACATCCGGAAAGGGGTTGGCTAGACCGGCTTGAGGCCGAATCCGGGGAGGATAAGGCTAGGGCCACCGGTTCGTGGGGAAGCGAGTCGGGATAGAAAACCAAAAGGTTTCTTTTCTATTTAGCTTTGATTTCTAGCTTTCATAAGAGATCAAGTTTTGTAATCATATTTCTCAAGTTAATAAAATCTTGTCTCTATTTTTTACTTTATTTTGATTAGTCTTGATCTTCTTTATTATCATATTCAAAGCTTTTTCTAAAATAAACAAAATAATTATAAAATCTTTAAAACCCTTATTCACCCCCCCCCCCCCCCTCTAAGGGCGCCTACCGATCCAACAAGTGGTATCAGAGGGGTTTTATTCCAATCGGCTTAACAAACAGGAATAATAGCGTCTCATGATCTCGCTTTTTTGGAGGGTCAAGGGGTTAGTCGACCACCTCTCTTTACTGGGTCAGATTTAAACTACTGGAAAAATCGAATGATATGTTTTCTTATGACCATGGATGTAGAAGTTTGGAACATGGTAGAAGTTCGGTACTCTCCTCCTACAATGGTAGTAGGAGATGCAACTTTACTAAAACCCAAAGATAAATGGGATGATAACGACAAACTAAGATGCAAAAATAATGCTAAAGCAATGAACGCTTTGTATTGCGCTTTAAATAGGACTGAGTTTAATAGAATCTCTACATGCATAACTGCTTACGATATTTGGAATCAACTTGAAGTTACTCATGAAGGTACATCGCAGGTAAAAGATGCAAAGCTATTCCAACTGGAATCTGAATATGAAAAATTCAGGATGGATACCGAAGAGGATATCAACTCGATGTACACCCGCTTCACCAAAATCATCAACGCTTCAAAGGCACTTGGAAAGATCTACTCAGACGGGGACTTGGTGAGGAAAATTCTTCGTTCCTTACCCCCAAGGTTCAATCCAAAGGTGACAGCCATCTCGGAGTCGCACAACTTGAGGACACTCCAGATCGAGAACCTTATTGGGAATCTAAAAACCCATGAGGTTGAACTCCAGATTCAACACGATGAATACAATAAAGAGCCAAAGAAAAAGGCGCTTGCACTAAAGTCAAAGAAGGAGAACGTCGAAGATGATGATGAAGATGAAGAAGGTATCCTGGTGAAAAACTTCAGGAAGTTCATCAGGAATCCGGAAAGAAGGAACACTTTCCGCAAATACTTCCAAAAGGATACCCGACGAAAGGCATCTTCCTCTTCATCAAGGAAAGAAAAAGGAAGCGAAGATGAAGAAGAAAGACCACCACCTGAGTGCTACCACTGCAGAAAGACCGGACACATTCGGAGCCAGTGCCCAAAGTATCAAAAGGAGCAAAAAGAACAATACAAAGCAAAAGAGAAAAAGAAAGTACTGAAAGCCGCAACTTGGGATGACACTTCCTCTGGAGAATCAAGCAAATCTGAATCAAGCGACGAGGAAGAAGCAAACCTGTGCTTAATGGCAAAGAGCAACGATGATGACACCAGTGTTCTTAGCGACACTGAGGTAACTCCTCCCTCTTTTGAAGAACTTTTTGATGAATTTGTTCAAACCTGCAAAGCCTACAATAAAAGTGTAAAAGATAATATTATCTTAAATCGTGAAAATGAATCAATTATGGAAGAAAATCATAAACTAACAAAGAAATTAATCTCTCTTGAAAAGAAAAAGATTTCCTGTGAAGAGTGTGAGCTCTCTTTGTGCAAAACAAAAGAACTTGAAAGCTCTCTTTCTAAAGCCCTCCTACAAGTCAAAACTATTGCAAAAGAAAAGGGGGAATTAGAAAGAAAGCTAAACTCCTCTCTCCTACAAATTAAAAATAATCAGAAGGGATTTGAAAACAAATGCGTTACGATAGTTCAAGAAAACACCTTTCTTAAAAAACAAAATAACGACCTCAATGTAGCCATAAAAAAATTTCGGATAGGCCAAAAATCCCTGGATATGCTTTTGGGATACCAATGTTATGACTCTACAAAATCTGGGCTCGGTTTTCAATGTGAGCCCTACCGCCCGGCGCTAGCCTCTAACGCCGGCGGTAGCTCAACTCTAAAAAAATCTTCTGTTGTTCAAACATCATCTAGCAAGGGCAAGAAAGAAATTCAGAGAAGGGTCTGAACCCCCTTTATTGCTTGTGTAAACTGCCTTTTATTTGGACACACTTCTAGCTCATGTAGAAATGCAAAACAGCGCTCTTTAAAACAAATCTGGGTACCTAAGAAATCCACTTACTCTATGGGTGGTAACTCTTGGGTATCCGGATCTTTACTCTCATCTTCTTTCTAGATTTGCAGGAAGGCTAAGAAATTAGAGGACTTTGGTACTTGGACTCAGGTTGCTCCAAGCACATGACAGGCAATAAAGCTAAATTCCTTAGCCTAGAAAAGAAGAAAGGAGGGATCGTAACATTTGGAGATAACGGTAAAGGAAGGATCATGGGCGTAGGCACAGTGGGTAACGAATCATTTCTTATCTCAAATGTTCTTTATGTAAAAGGATTAAAACATAACTTAATATCTATAAGTCAACTGTGCGATAAAGGATTAGACGTACTATTTGAATCATCCACTAATCTTTGCAAAATTGTTAATCCTAAATCAAAAGATGTATTACTCACTGCACCTAGAATTCATAATGTTTACATAGTTTCGTTTCATGATCTTTCCAAATCATCTATAAAATGTTTTATAACAAAAAATGATGAATTAGAACTTTGGCATAGACGTTTAGGTCATGCTAGTACAAAGCTTATTTTAAAACTAGCAAAAAGAAATTTGATTAGAGGACTACCTAAACTAAATGGCAATCTATCTTCATTATGTTCTCCATGCCAAATGGGAAAATTCACAAAATCATCCTTTAAGAGCAAAAATGAAATTTCTACTTCTAAACCACTTCAGCTAATTCATATGGATTTATTTGGTCCCGTTAACACCGCAAGTCTTGGTGGTAAAATTTACACTTTTGTTCTAATAGATGATTTCTCTAGATATTGCTGGACTTTATTTCTCTCTTCTAAATCTGATGCATTTTGCGAATTCTCAAAATTATGCACTCGTATTCAAAATGAACTAGATTTAAAAATAAAATGCATTCGCTCAGATCATGGAGGTGAGTTTGACAATGAAAATTTTAAATATTTTTGTGAAATGTTAGGAATTAAACATGAGTTCTCAGCACCACGCACGCCTCAACAAAACGGTGTAGTAGAACGGAAAAATAGGACAATTCAAGAACTGGCACGCACCATGCTATTTGAATATAAAACACCTAAGTCATTTTGGGCCGAATCCATAAGCACATCGTGCTACGTAATGAGTAGAGTTATGCTTCGCCCATCACTTAATCTCACATCATATGAACTATATTTTCAAAAGAAACCTAACGTATCATATTTTAAAATATTTGGATGCAAATGTTTTATTCTTAATACAAAAGACTCTTTAGGTAAATTTGATGAGAAATGTGATGAAGGAATATTTCTTGGTTATTCTTCAACCAGTAAAGCCTATAGGATATTTAACAAAAGATCAAGAAAGGTTGAAGAGTCTATTAATGTTAAATTTGATGAGTTTGCTCCATGTGCAGAGAAGCTTTCTACAGGTACAAACAATGAACCTTTGCCCTCCTTGGAGCACGACGAAGAAGAACCATCCATCGAAGAGGAGGAGAAGACTAAAGAATTTGAAGTTGTTCCTCCAAGTGTTTTGAACTTCTCAAAAAATCATCCAAAAGAACTAGTCATTGGGGAACCTTCTACTGGGGTAAGAACTCGCTCCTCCCTTCATGAAACATTTTCAAATATTTGCTTTGTTTCGGAAATAGAACCTAAAAACGTTTCCACCGCTCTAAATGACGATTTTTGGTTCATGGCTATGAATGAAGAGTTAGGACAATTTGAAAGAAATAAAGTTTGGAATCTAGTAGAAAGACCATCTAATCATCCGATCATAGGTGTAAAATGGATCTTTAAAAATAAACTAGATGGTGAATCTAGAATTATAAGAAATAAAGCACGCCTAGTCGCTCAAGGATATTCTCAAATCGAGGGGGTAGATTTCGAAGAAACTTTTGCACCCGTTGCTCGCCTAGAATCTATACGAATATTTTTGGCATTTGCGAGTTTTAAAAGAATAAAATTATTTCAAATGGATGTTAAAAGTGCCTTTTTAAACGGGTTTATAAAAGAAGAAGTCTATGTAGAACAACCCCCCGGTTTCATAAATGAAAAATTTCCTAATCATGTTTACAAACTAGAAAAAGCGCTTTATGGATTAAAACAAGCGCCCCGTGCATGGTATGATAGACTTACATCATTTTTGTTAAAGCACGGTTATGTTATGGGAAGTGCCGACAACACACTCTTCATTAAGCATAATAATAACGATCTAATTATTTTACAAATCTATGTTGATGATATCATTTTTGGAGCCACTAATGAAGATTTGTGTAATGAAGTAGTACTAGTAATGAAAAAAGAATTTGAAATGAGTCTTGTAGGAGAATTGTCTTATTTTCTTGGTTTTCAAATCTCACAACAAAGTGATGGTATATTTATTTGCCAAACAAAATATGTTCACGATATGCTTAAACGATTTGGATTTGAAAATCTTAAAGAAGCTTCTACTCCTATGAGTGCTTCTTTAAAACTAGGAAAAGATGAATCCGGAATTTCAATTGATCAAACGTTATATAGAGGAATGATAGGATCTCTTCTTTACTTAAGTGCATCTAGACCAGATATAATGTTTGCCGTATATTTATGTGCTCGCTTTCAAGCCAACCCAAAAGAATCTCATTTAAAAGCGGTAAAACGGATTTTTCGTTATCTATTAGGGTCATCTAAATTAGGTTTGTGGTACCCACACAATGATACATTCACACTCCACGACTATTCCGATTCGGACTACGCCGGGTGTTCACTAGATCGAAAAAGCACTAGCGGTACTTGTCACTTCTTAGGACCCTCCTTAGTAGCTTGGTCTAGTAGGAAACAATCCTCGGTTGCACTCTCCACCACGGAGGTCGAGTATATTGCACTTGGTAGTTGTTGTTCACAAGCACTATGGATGAGTCAAACACTAGAGGACTTTGGATTTCATCTTAAAAACATTGACCTTAAATGTGACAACAAAAGTTCAATAGACCTCACATATAATCCTGTACATCATTCTAGATCCAAACACATCGATGTTCGTCATCATTTCATTAGGGATCACATTAAGAAAGAGCATATAAAAGTAAGTTTCATTGGCACGGACTCCCAACTCGCTGACATATTTACTAAGCCTCTTCCCGATGCGAGATTTCGATTATTATGACTTGAGTTAGGTATCCTAGATCTTTCGAGTTAAAATAGTTTCACAAAACACAATTTTTTGCATTTTTCACCATCGAAAACACCTCCTACAAATCTGAAATTTCAGCATTAAACTACTATTGGGACACCTAATCAGGATCATCAATCAAAAAATTTAAACTCCTCGAAAATCGTGTACTGTATTCCGCGCTAGCGCTAGCGCCGGCGCTAGCGTGACTTTCTGCATTTTTAAAATTTTGAAAAATTCCAAAAATTATGTTACTAGATATGTACTATTTGTTTTTGCACCACTAATTTTATTTAAATTTTGAAAAATAAAAAAAAAAACTATAAAAAACAAAATTCCAAAAATATGTTTTGCTCTTGTTTAAAGCTTTTGTCATTTACCAAAATCAAATGTAAAATTACAAAAGACAAAAACCAAATATATGTTTTGCTTTTATTTAAAGTTTTTTTTAAATTAAAATACAAAAACATAAAACTTGAAAACAAATCCAAAATTTTATATGTTTTTTTTAACATCAAGCATGATTTAAATCTATTCTTTAGAGTCTCTATAATGTTACAATTTATTTTTTCAAACTTCTTTAACATTGCTTTTATCATGCTTTGATCTATCTATTAATATGTGCATCAATAATAATTAGAAAAGTTTGTGTAGGACTAAGCTTAGCATGCCTCTAAGTATGAGTAAATATTTTATTTTTGATAATGATATTATTTCACTCACCTTTTGGCCTAGTCTACTTGTGCTTCTTAATCTAAGAATGCTTGCTAATATATTGTAATTGTACATAAAATTAAAATTGCACAAGTATCTTACCTACACAACATTTATTTGCACTATTAAATATTAAGTAGAGTAGTTGAAATTTCTTCTTTAAAGTGTTTGCAAAGCAAGTGTAATCGGAGAACTTTGTTCAAATCAAAACTCATCATAACCTTGACAAAGTCACCTCCACCAAGCACTACTTGAACCCCCTGATAAGTCTTAATAAGCATTGTGGGGTTGAGCACCTTGGATAGATTAGTAAAGTGTCTTGTGCAAACTCTTCATTTTAAAAATAAAACCACTTCTTCTTAAGTACACAGGATCACAACAAAAAGAATCAACCTTGATAAATTAACTTGTGTGATCCCCCAAGCACTACTTTGCACTCTGATAAGTCTTCATAAGCATTGTGTGTGCAAAGTACCTTGGTTGTTGTACATTTTAATTTGTGCTTAAAAGTGTGTGGAAGTAAAATTATTTGTGTTTTTATTGTGCACTTTACTCTATATTTGTCTTGTATTTTTGGTTAACACACTTGTTCACTTTATTTCAAAATACACTTGTGCACATCATTATCTTCCATAACACTTCTTCTCATGAGTATTGGATCCTAATGCTACTTCTATACTTACTCTTTATTTATAAAATGCACTAGATAACCTAGCATGATTTCTACAATGTTTAGTTTGTTTTTGAAATTATGAATTACCATAACATTGTAGTACTCTCTCTTGTGATAATATTTATTCATGCTTGGTTTCTTCATTGGTGAAATTAAACTCTTGTTTAACCTTTGATGTACAAAACATCTTCTTTATGAAATTAAAACTTCAATATTTTTTTTTTATTATCACTTCTTATACAAGATGTTTTCTTTTAAGTCTTCCGCACCTTTGCATTATGCTACAAAACTCTGATTTATGAAAATATAGATACTCAAACTCTAATCTAATTCAATGAAAAGAATTCTACAACTCCTTATCATTTCCTTCTCTCAAAGCTCGATCATGCCTATTAAACTTATTACAACAGCTTGAAGTGGTGTCTCCTTACCCACTTTTACTAATAACAAAAGGAGGAGAACTAATATGATAACATATCTAACATGCTTAATTCAGTTAAGAACATATTAGTAGAGCATTCACTTAGGGGGAGCATGTATTTAGGGGGAGCAATACTAACATGCTATAATCATTATTTATCCTAAGTCATCCTTTTCACACACACACAAATATGTTTCTTCATGCTTATTTAGATTAATGCTCTGATTTATCATTAATGGATTTGTTATTATCAAAAGGGGGAGTTTGTTGGAACACGGTCTTCCGCATCTCCTAAGTTTGAGAATAACAAATCCTATGTGTGTATTTAATCTTGTGTGATCTAAGTGTGCAGGATAACAGGTCAAAATGACTCAAGGTTTACATATGGTGGTTGCCCCGAAATTGAGCCATCAACTCCAAATTCACTAGCGCAGGCGATAGTGGATAGCGCCGGCGCTAGCTCGATGCACAGAAGGCATGCTGGAATTGTTGCCTCGGATTGAAGATTCTGCCGCGCAAAAAGTCTCCTAATATGACATAGCGCCGGCGGTAGTGGCTAGCACAGGCGCTAGCGCTAGTCTATAAAAAGGACCCAAGTCCTCTCGTTTTAGAACACACATCAGAGAGATATATTGAGTGCCAGAATTCCAGAGGCTATCTTGGCCGAAATTTGATGTGCTAGCGAAGCTCTGCAAAACTTCTGAAGGAGAATCTCGTCACGCCGGATCAGATCGAAGTCCGCTTCTACAACGCTTATTCAACGGCGGATCTTCGTCTCCAACTTCAGAAGTCCATCTTGAGGGAGTTCTTATTTCTTTATTGTTATTTCATATTCCTCTTTGTAAACGATTAGTGAAATTGCCTCGTGTTGGCGACTAGGTCTGGGTAGGACTTAGGGGGAAAATCGCCTCGTGTTGGCGACTAGATCTAGGCTAGGTCTAGGGGGGCTCGAGGCCACATCCGGAGAGGGATTGGCTAGAGCGGCTTGAGGCCGAATCCGGGGAGGATAAGGCTAGGGCCACCGGTTCATGGGGAAGCGAGTCGGGATAGAAAACCAAAAGGTTTCTTTTCTATTTAGCTTTGATTTCTAGCTTTCATAAGAGATCAAGTTTTGTAATCATATTTCTCAAGTTAATAAAATCTTGTCTCTATTTTTACTTTATTTTGATTAGTCTTGATCTTCTTTATTATCATATTCAAAGCTTTTTCTAAAATAAACAAAATAATTATAAAATCTTTAAAACCCTTATTCACCCCCCCCCCCTCTAAGGGCGCCTACCGATCCAACATCTACAACGAGCCTTCAGATTCGGTCGATTTCCTGCCTTGTTCTTCTCTTATTGATGTGTATATGTTGTGGATCTTTATTATTATGATTAAATAGCACTTAAACTAGTTTGTATTTTTATATATTTCATGTTTATGTGAAATGCTTTGGTGTTTAAGTTGCTTGAGGTGCGCCCCATTCCATCCTCCATCCCACCGTCGCGTTCGTCTGCCGCATTAGCAATTGCTAGTGGCGTGTTTTTCAAAGAGGTGCTTGCGACCCTAATTCTGTTTGCCTACTCGTCCATCCGCCCTTACGAAGTAGCGCGCTCAAGGCCTACGTAGTTTTCATCCCGCCTGGCGAAGCATTGCATAGCGGCATTGCATAGGAGTAGTTATAGTATTTTCTCTTTATTTTCCACAATCCAAAACCCCCGTTTCCGCATCCATCCGACTAAAGGACTTCAATCTCAAGTCCTTCCTCGATAGATAGCTCCACCTTACTATGTTCCTGTGAGATCGATACTTGGGGATTCATTCCCATTTTATATTACTTGAACGATCGGTACACTGCCATTTCGTGCCGTAGTCTAGCTACCGCCTATAGCGGTGTGCGAGATTTGCGCATCAAGTTTTTGGCGCCGTTGCCGGGGAACACAGTCGTGTGAGTTTTCTGGAGAGGGAGAATCTGAGATTTAAGCCCTTTCCATTTGTGTATTGCATCCCTTCTTTATTTTATTTCTTGTTATTCCTTTTTCCTGTTTTTTAATAGGTTGCATAGTAAATTATTGTTGGGTGTAGCATTTTGCACAATAGTATTTTTATTTTGAATCATTTTATCTTCACACTATGTGGGCTTCATTCAATATTCATTGTCGTTGGTGTGGAGATATTTCTCATGCTAGTGATAGATGCCCAAAGGGAGATAGTAGCCCTAGCACTCCCAGCCCAGCATATGGAGCACCGACTTTGTCTGGTACTCCATATGGTGCGCGGAAGTCCTATGGCTAGTTTGAGCCTTGTTTTCCATGACCCGTGCGCTTACCTTTGCAAGCCAAGTTTGTGCATACCCCTCCTTTGTTTCAGCTCCTCTTTCAATCACCAAAGCCTGAAGCTTATCCAATTATCGCAACCAAAAATGTGTTAACTGAAATTACATTTCATATTTGGATGTGATGCTTGGAACCATTGCGATGTGAAAGAATGATCTATATTATTTTCTGAACTTCTTTTTGTAAACCAACCGGGGATAAAAGAAAAAGAAAAAAAAAAGAAAATAATGAAGTTGAAAGAAAAAAAAATAAAAAAAAAAGATTTAGAATGAAAAGAAATCCCCTTGAGCGTAATAGAAAATTCAGTTGGTATTTGTTGGAGTAGGCTGTGTGCACACCCAGTTTTCAAGCTAAGTCTGGGGGTGTGTCACACTAGCATCGCTTGTGGTCTTGTTTTGGGTTCAACGTTATCCTTAGACTCAATTGGGTTGCGTAGCCGTCTCGTTTATCATTGAATATCATACCGTAATCTAAGCCCCATTATAACCGTAAAGCCCTATTGATTTAACTTGTGAGTTTGCTAGCGCCGTGGAGAGAGTGTAACCGGGCAAGCTTATGGTTCTCGTCGTTGATGGATTTCAGCAGAGTTATTCCCTAATTCTGGTCTTTCGCAACACCCTCCTGAGTGGCTTGTTTACTTTCACACCGGGCACGACCGCATAAATTCTTCACGAATCACCATCTGAGTACAAATAAATCTCTATTTACGTATTTTTACTTTTGTAAATTTGTTAGTATAGTTAGAATCTTATCTTACAGAATTTTTATGTGCATATGTATGATACTTCGCGTCTTACTCTGTCTTTGTAATTTTCTACTCTAGCTATCTTTTTCATACTCCGCCGGATTTGTTTGCTCGGGACGCGCAAATAGGTAAGTCTGGGGGTGTGATGAGTCCCTTTTATATACATATTTTCGGACTCATTTAGGCTAGTTTTACTGCATTTGTACTTCAGTTTTGGCCATATTTCTTTTACTCATGCTTTTATTTGAAGTACATATCTATGCCTATTTTTTGTGTGCAATTGCGCACTTTGTTGTCGGGGGTAAGCACTTCGTGCTCCCCATCGTATTTTCTGTATTTCTGTGCTGCTGGAAGTATTTCCCCAGTTTGTGCTTCAGATGTAAAATGAGGGATGTTCCCCAGTTGCTAGAATTCATTTCTGTATGAATCGCACGGTCGTGCATTTTCTTGGCGCACGGTCAGTTGCGGTCGTGCGTTCATGATGCCCAGCAAAATGGATCCTCGGAGTTTACTCGTGCGTTTTAACGCACGGGCGGGTTTGCCCGTGCGTTTTAATGCACGGGAGGGTTTGCCCGTGCGTGAGTAAAATGCACGGGGGCATTCCTTCTTCTCCTGCACGCTTGCTGCGCTTAAGTATCGCACAGTCCACGCACGGTCGTGCATTCGACCGTGCGTGACCAAATTTCTGATGTTTTCCTATAAAAGCTGCAGCTTCAACCTAAATCGGAGAGTTCCGTACACACCGTATAGCAGCGCCGATTTCGCCATCTCCACTAGGGTTTCGTCCCTTTGGCCTCCTCCTTCATCCTAGAGCTTCAAGGGAGATCTAGCCGCCATTACCATCAAGCAAGAGGAAGTTTGCAACCTCTACCGGATCGTGAGACGAAGAAGACGGGCTCATTGGAGAGTCGTGACAGCTCTCTCTACCCCGGACGTAGTTGCAGACCGAGCTTGGAAGCGGATTGACAACCCAGCGATTCCAACCGTGAATCTACAACGAGCCTTCGGATTCGGTCGATATCTTGCCTTGTTCTTCTCTTATTGATGTGTATATGTTGTAGATCTTTATTATTATGATGAAGTAGCACTTAAACTAGTTTGTATTTCTATATATTTCATGTCTATATGAAATGCTTTGGTGCGCCCCATTCCATCCTCCATCCCACCGTCGCGTTCGTCTGTCGCACTAGCAATTGCTAGTGGCGTGTTTGTCGAAGAGGTCCTTGCGACCCTCATTCCGTTTGCCTACTCGTCCATCCGCCCTTACGAAGTAGCGCGCTCAAGGCCTACGTAGTTTTCATCCCGCCTGGCGAAGCATTGCATAGCGGCATTGCATAGGAGTAGTTATAATATTTTCTCTTTATTTTCCACAATCCAAAACCCCCATTTCCGCATCCATCCGACTAAAGCACTTCAATCTCAAGTCCTTCCTCGATAGATAGCTCCACCTTACTGTGTTCGTTTGAGATCAATACTTGGGGATTCATTCCCATTTTATATTACTTGAACGATCGGTACACTGCCGTTTCGTGTCGCAGTCTAGCTACCGCCTATAGCAGTGTGCGAGATTTGCGCATCATTAGGCCATAAGAAGTCACATGTATAAATTAGAAGTTATTTGGATCAGTATAGAACATTATATTCCACATACATATGAATGAGATGTATGGAAGAGTGGTGTGCATATAACACTTTTGGGTATTTTGTGTTTTATCACAAATGACTTGTAGTATGCTCGTGAATTTATCACAAATGACTTTTAGTATGCTCATGAATACACATTTTATTATGGAGGGTATCATCTCTAGAAATGTTAGGATTTTTGGAATGAAAAATCCTAATTATTTAGTTAATAATATTAATGTCACATAAGTGTATTAATCAAATGAAAGTAACCAAAAGACTTAGAATAAATCTGATTTCCTTCCACATTATTTTTTAGATTAATATACACCTATGGAAATTTTTTGGGATTTTTGGAGTTGATTCCCCTAGTTATTTGAGCATAATTGATTTTGTCACATAAGTGTATTAATGAAATAATCATAAACTAATCTCTTGAGAAAAAACAAATTTTCTGTCACATGACTTTATGTTGAAATACATCTTTGAGAATTTTAGTAGGTTTTTGGAAGTCATTCACACTGTAAGTTACCAAAAACATCCTTTGCCACACTTATGTATTAATGAAATTTATATGGTTAATTACATCTACGAAATTCTCAAAGTTTGGCTAGACTGTTTTTGTATCATTATAGACTTATGGTAATTTTTTCAGAAATTTTGAATTAGTATTTTGGTACTTACTGTGTAATGTGACCAATTGATATAAATATTTAAATATTGAAATAGTGGTCCTAAATACTATGCAAATTAACAAATTCAGTCATTCATGATAATTCAACATTGCATTCCACTGATAAAATATTGGGAGCACTTTAACTTCTGAAAGTGGCACTTCATGTATAAAGTGAGGTGTACATTATCCTTCAAGAATTTTTATTTATGACCAAAATAATTAGGAAAATTATGAATTCTAACCATTTCTTAATTTGGTCATGATTAACCTATGGTAAAAAATTTAGGACATTTGGCCAAGTTATAGTGAAGTTAACATCATAGAGATCAATCTAGTTCAATTCTAGTGCTGGTCTGCGAATAAAAAAAACTTGAGGTAATGTTTAAACTAGCCAGAACATATAGAAATGAAATAAAACTTGGAACACATAGTTAGGACATCCATAATAGCAACCCCAATAAATTGTAGCCTTGTTGGAGGACACCAGCCCTATAGTGATTAGTAAACTAGAATCACATCGCATAGTGAATAAGTGAGATCATTTAGGGTTTCACTTTAGATAATTATGGTGATATTTAGAAGGATAAATAGGATCATGGTGCATTTTAAGATAAGTGTTGGACACATTGATAAATACATAAAGGTTTGCACCACGCACTGCATATAGGTCGTCGTGTTGCCTAAAGAGTTCTAAGTCATCCTTAATTAATTTTAGAGCAACCATGAGGATAACCTTAGCAATGTGTAAATACCAAAAAAAAATTCTGAGAAAGGAAGGTCTGGGATGTCACTCTAGAATACCTTCTAGTACCGCTGCGAGCCCTTTACCTGGTAGACCCCGGGAAATCCAGAATCCACCTTAAATCACTATGATCGACTAAATAACAATCAAGAGTAACCTTAAATAAGGATAGATGAGGAAGGTAATCCTAGTCCTATTATAGAGGATAGAATGGTTCAGGAGCAGTTGGTCTTACGAGCTGGAGGCTCGGGTGATGTGATAAACCTTGCATGTGCATAAACTAGTGGCGGGTCTTCGGTACTGGTCCAGATATCACACTGATGGAAGTACATTGACTTTGGCAGGGTGTGGTGAGTGAGAGGGCCAGTAGGTTACTTTACTACGGTCTAGAGGACAATCCCTAGTAACTCACCCCCGACCATAAAAGACTAACGAGTTGTCAGCAAGAGTACGCAATAGCTCACGAAAGTGTACCTAGGATGTGTACAACAACATATGTAAGGTCTAGGTCTGGTAGTGTGTATACCCACCTAGACGTGGAGTGCCCGATTCACTATTTCTGTTGCCATGATGGAAGTACCTGAGAGACTTGCTACCTTTAAAAAGCGGGAACAAAAGTTCTGTGCGCGCAAAATCGTGTGAGTGAGTTGCACTGTATGAATATAGCATAACATAACATTCATGCATACTATATGTATATACATTTGCAGATCCTTATCATATAAATTAGTATGAGCTCTTTTATATTATAAGTTTCAATTCTGGAAACCTTATCTTATAAGTGTGTATGGGCATTCATATAAGTTAAGGTACTCTAGATGATAATATTAGTTTACTTATTACATTTACTTGCGCCACATTTACTTATTTACTGCTCATTTATTATGTATTGTTGTCATACACAATGCTCATTTATTCATATATACTAATAATATAATCCATGTCACCTGCTCTTTCTTTTACCCCTTGATGTCCTTCACTTCGTCCTCCCGCTCGGTGCCTAGGAGTCGTGGGGGGAGGAGAGGATAAAATTGGCTTAGTCTTTTTGACTAACGGCCGGATATGGTCGTAACAGTAAGAGATTGAGGAGCGGGAGCCGCATTACGTCAGGCAGGACGAGACGACAGACCCTGAGCAGATGTCGCGCATCACTACTACCACACGATGACAGTATGGAGAGTATTTTGTGTAGCTTCTGCATTGTATAGTGTGAGAGAGTTTATTGCTATTTAATTTTGGATTTATATCGGGCTTAAGCCCTTCACTCTTTATTTTGTTCTCATTATGGACTATCTGCATTATATATATATATATATATATATATATGTGTGTGTGTGTGTGTGTGTGTGTGTGTGTGTGTGTGTGTGTGTGTGTGTGTGTGTGTGTGTGCATGTATGTGTGTGTGTCTGTGGTTGTGGACTTATCATATTTGATATCATTTCTTTCTCGCAATATTAGCCTGTGATATGATCGAACTAGCCGACAGGATCAACATTGAGCAGTGACAGCTAACCCGTGTGTTAGGGTCACCGTAAGACGGTGGTTCTGGGCATAATACCTGGGAACTCTCCGGTAAGGAGGAGAGGGATCTTACAACTGGTATCACTTGATAATCGATCATAACAGAAAGAAGTCCACAAAACACTGGGTCACCCCGCTCGAGCATTAGTTTGCGGACAAACTATGCAGCGAAAGCAATGGTGTGCCCATGTGTGAAATCACATATATAGTCCATCTAAACAATGAGTTAGGCCGATTCTAATAAATTTCCTTACATTTGTGTAGCCCCTAAGGAGTACTGGCCCACGAGACACTGCTCCTTTTCCCCCGGCTGTAACTCCCTCCTAGCAGTCGGAGCTGGGTCAAGTATTGGCAGACATTCTGGAGGTCTTTAAGGCATAGCAGGTTTCGGCTTCTTAGCCTAACCTGGGATCCATCAAATGGTGGTAGAGATTGGGGTAATATCATTTGAAGGCATCCATAGGAAGGTGTGACTACCGGACGGGTCAGAGATAGAGACATGCACCAAGTGCAACATGGTGGTAGAGATTGGGGGAATATCATATAAGGCACTAGCGACATGCCTGGAGATGCCAGATTTTGATTTGATCCTGGGCATGAATTGGCAACACTGGAACCATGCCAGGATCGACTACCCGATAAAGAAGATTGTACTGAGCATGAGGACTCTGAGGTGGTGATCGAAGGTATTAGACTTGTCTCCCGACTTTTATTATCATCTATACATGCTGTCAAATCCCATCATCAGGGGGACGAGTATACCTGGTCTACTTTGAGATATTGGAAGCGGATGTTTTCCCAGAAGTTTGCGATCTTAAGTGCTCATATTATAGTTCACTCGGTCTCGGCGGTCTCAATTTTGGGAGATTGATCAAACTGCCAATCTTGTCCTCAGCAGCAAATATTCAAGTTCCCAGCGATCAATCCTATTCAAGATCGTCAGGCCGCACGTTCTGGGGCCCTGAGCTTTTCTGCTATTTTCACACTAGGTAGCTTCTTTCCTCTCTCCCAACTCTCTTATATCTTGGGCAGCCTATAATTTTGAGATATGCCCATTCGAGCAGGCTTCCACATCTATAAATAGGGGGTAGGGGTCCCTAAAAAGGACTTTTGGTTCGAGTCTAGATCATAATAACAGCCTAAGCGGTGCCAGTTTTGTCCTCCCTAAGGTTCCTTTCTAGTCTCGCTGCCTAGTGGCACCCTTCTCAGCTACTCTAGTCCCTTAGTAACCAGTCGTCCTCAGTTTTTTCCCTTTTCCTTTAGTGTAAATTATGGAGGTATAATTTTTGTACCAACAGACGAGCACGCGACCTTCAGATCAAGACGTATCAGCGAACTCAGTGGTCTCAGGATGTCAGACCGGGAGTTGCTGAGTGAGCATTTGAGCAGTCCCTCAGGTCCAGGTCGCGCGACCTCGGAAGACCTCGAGTCTCATTTTGAGCGGGCTTTAGAGCGTACTCGATAAGAGTTCACTAAAGCCCAGCGAGAGACCGCTCCGCAGATAGAGATGATGAGTCAGGCCTTGGTGGTGATCACCCAGCATTTCATCCCTTAGATCGCTGAGGTCTCCACACCAATCGACAATCTGCCCATCAGCGGTCACATGCGAGACCGCTCAACCCCTCGGCTTGCAGCTCCTCTACGGTCTCAGGGGGAGGAGTTCGTCGCTTGGCATGACTTTTTCCAAGCAACTGCCCAGGGAAGTCTAGCCCGAGCTCTGAACTTTCTGGAGAATGTTGTTCATCCCCCAGCTGATAGTTAGGAGGAGCGATCTCATTTTGTCGACCAAGTGAGGTGTGAGCCATTTCCCATGGGGTTCCTAGAACCTCGGCTCTCAGTCTTCATTGATAGGGATGATCTAGTCTCTCACCTACATGCTTTTGAAGTTGCAGTGTCGATGAGAACTCTGTCTGAAGGCCTCTTTTGTAAGTTGTTTGCAACCTCTTTGGGAGGTGAGGTTAGGGAGTGGTTCTTCAACATTCCCTCTAGGTCTATTTCTTATTTTGCAGACCTACGAAGAGAACTTCTTCTGAGGTTTGCTACCTCGAAGAAGAGAAAGAGTGACCCTGGAGCCCTCTTCAAGATTAGACAGGGTGAAAGCGAGACTCCAGTTCGCTTTGTAGCTCATTTCCAGGAAGAGATTCTGAGTATCAGGGATGTTGGTCCGATTCTGCATCAAGTAGCTTTCATTAATACCCTCCAAGAGGGTCCGCTAAAGTTCGAGGTAACCACCAGAGAACCAAATTCCTATTAGGAGCAGATAACCGTCACCAACAAGTTCATCGAGTGGGAGATCTACAATCCAGCATATGTCTCCAATCTCTCCATCTTGGCTTATCATGGAGCAAGCAGTTCTTCTTCAGCTCCTCAATATTTCCAGAAGCCAGCTCGTCAGGACTATCAGCCTCCAGCCCCCCCGAGGAAGGAATTGTTTCCACCACCATCCATCCGTCAATGACTAGCGGTTTGACCAGTGGCATCAACATACTCCAGCTCAGCTTCTGACTCTTCTTCCTCTCCCTCCAGTTGCTCATCCTAGGCAGCAATTCGATGACTCTCAAAATGCTTTCATAAATCTTACTCTCCCGATCAGTGAGGTGTTAGAGATTATTCAGAAGCAACCCTTCTTCAAGAAACCAACACCAATCAAATATAACATCCGGTCCAGAAACCTGACTTTATATTGTGAATATAACAAAGAAAGGGGTCATTAGACTGATAATTGCAGAGCTCTGAGATTCCTGATGGAGAGGTTGTTGAAGGAGGGGAAGCTCCAAGATTTGATAGCAAAGAGGGTTGAGGAGCAGGCATAGAACGCGAAGACCGTGGCTGAGGTGAGTTGGGAATGTGAGGGAGTGGAGGATGTCGGTCTCTTCGGTAGTCTTCACTTCGGAAATGAGTGCGTGGATGCTGACGATGAAGGGAAGTTTGGTCATCTTTTTTGCATCCATGGGGGAGCAGGGTCGGAGTCCCCGAAGAAGTATAGTGTTTCGAGGGTCTACAGGGAAGAGGTGACTGTGGCCTCGACCTCAAACCCTGAGCCGAAGGTGGTTGTGTTTAGTAAGCAGGATCTTCCCCCTCACGATAATCATTTTAACGATGCGATGGTGATCAAGGCAGTGATAGAAAACTTCACCATGGATAGAATTCTAATTGATACCGACAACTCAGTAAATTTCTTGTTCAAGCCAGCCTTTGAAGGCCTCAAGTCTGGGAAGCCTCTTCTTACTACCGAGGGATCTCTCTATGGTTTCTTAGGGGAGAGGAAAGAAGTGGAGGGGAAGGTGACCCTCACTATGGTAATAGGATGTGTGGTCAAGCAGACAGAGTTTGTAGTAGTAGATGCTCCTAGTAACTGAAGAGATGGTTTATGAGGTCCCTATTGGAAAGGCTCTGGAGAAGCCAGTCCAAGACCTGCTAGGGGAGTTGGCAGTGGGAGTGAAGCCTGAAGGGGCTCACCTGGAACCTGCCCAGGTAGTCCAGAAGGTGCATGTTGAAGTAGAAGGTGAAGGGAAGGAACTCTCCATTAATGGAGAGCTCGCTGAAGTTGAAAAGGAGTTGATATCCTGCCTCTTGAAGAACTTGGATGTATTCGCTTGGTCAATGGATGACATGCCAGGGGTTGATCCTGATGTAGCTTGCCATCATCTGAATATAGATCCAGCCTGCAGGACCGTGAAGTAGAAGAAGCGTGCCATTGCTGAGACGCTTGCTGAACCAATCAAGGAGAAGGTGCTGAAGCTTCTTCAAGCTGGCTTTGTACAGGAAGTTCAGTACCCTGATTGGGTTTCAAATGCTGTAATGGTGAAAAATCCAGGTGGTAAATGGCGTATGTGCATCGATTTCACCCTCCTTAATAAATCTTGCCCGAACGATTGATATCCCTTGCCTCGGATAGATTCTTTAGTTGATTCCGCGGTTGGGTATCCTGTTATGAGTTTTTAGATGCATTCTCAGGTTATCATCAAAGAAGAATGCATAAGCCCGACGTGCCTCATACGTCATTCATTACGAACGATGGATGTTTTTTTTATCGTGTAATGCCATTCGGGCTTAAAAATTTTGGTGCGACCTATCAAAGGATGATGGATTCTGTGTTTCAAAGGCAGAAGGGTAAAAACCTTGAGGTGTATGTTGATGATCTCCTGATCAAAAGTAAGGTGTTTTCAGCTCATTTAAGTGACCTCGAAGAGACGTTCTCAACTCTCCGAACCTTTAGTATGAGGCTGAATCCTTTGAAGTGTATTTTTGGAGCTGCAAGGGCAAGTTCATAGGTCATCTCTTGACCCCGGAAGGACTTGAACCTAATCCTGATAAAGTTAAAATGATTCTCAAAATGGCACCTCCGAGGTCTCCAAAGAAAGTGCAGCAGCTGGGAGGTAGAATGGCAGGACTTAGTAGGTTTATATCTCATTCAGGAGATAAAAGTACTCCTTTTTTCAAGACCCTTCAGAAGGCATCTAAGTTTGAGTGGACCAAAGAGTGTGATATGGCTTTTGATCAATTGAAAGGCGGTTAACCTCAACTCCTCTTCTTCAGAGCCCTCGAGAGGGTGAAGACCTCTTCTTACATCTGGGTTTTGGACCTGATGCGGTTAGCTCGGTGCTGGTAAGAGAAGAAATGAGAAAGCAGTTCCCAGTCTACTATGTTAGCAGGATCCTGAAAAATGCGGAAATCAGATACCTAATCCTATAGAAGTTGGCACTAGCTCTTATCATCTCAGTAAGAAGGCTCAGGCTATATTTTAAGGCTCATTCTATTCAAGTAGTCACAGACTTACCACTAAAAAATGTATTAGAAAAGCCAGAGCATTCAGGTAGGTTGGCCAAGTGGGCGATAGAGCTAAGTGAGTTCAATATTTCTTATGTGCCTCGATGATGATCAAAGCCCAGGTGCTAGCAGACTTCATGGTTGATACGACAGATATTGGCTCTTAAATTGAGGTTAGGAGACCTCTCCCTTGGACCATTTTTGTCGATGGAGCTTTAGGTAAAAATCCTCAGGAGCGGGGGTAGTATTAATCAATCTAAATAGTGTAAGACTAAATCAAGCTTTAAAGTTTCATTTTCTAGTTACTAACAATCAAGTCAAGTATGGGGCTCTTTTGGAAGGTCTTCGCTTCGCCACGGAACTAGGTATTGCAAATGTTGAGGAGAAAATAGACTCTCTAGTCATGGCTTCTCAGGTGAACAGTACATATGAAACTCGAGAACCTGTCTTAAAGAAGTATCAAGAGCTAGTAAAAAATGAAATTGGGAGGTTCAAAAGTTTCATTATTCAACACATTCCCTGGACAGATAATTCTGAGGCTGATTAGCTCGCAAAATTTGGGTTGCTATATGGAGGGACTACCTCAGACCTGTTTCATCCTGCAGTGAAAAAAGAGACAGTTATGATGATTGATCAAAGGAAATCTTGGATGGACCCTTTTGTTCTCTATCTTTTAACAGGGGGGTTTCATATCAGTGTCAAAGATAAGAAAAGATTCAGGTTGAAAGCAACGCATTATTATCTGATTGCAGGAATTTTGTATCGAAAGACTCTCTTAGCCCCTCTAGCCAGATGTATCCTGGAAGAAGAGGTACCAGTAGTTGTTAGAGAGGTTCATTCTGGTGAATGTGGAAGTCATTCAGGTGCCAGAACTTTAGAAAAGAGAATTCTAAGACAAGGATACTTTTGGCCTAATATGAGGAAGGATGCCAGTGAATATGCTAAGAAGTTTGTCCAGTGTCAAAAGTTTGCTCCTCTTTAGCATCGGCCTGCCCATAAGTTGAGATCGATAATGACTCCTTGGCCATTTGCATTTTGGGGAATGGACCTTCTCATACCTTTTCCTATGGCAAGCGGGCAACGCCATTTCATTCTAGTAATGATTGACTAATTCAGCAAATGGATCGAGGCAAAAGATTTAGCTAGAACTATCACCCATATAGTAAGAAACTTTATTTGGGGTGAGATTATTTGCAGACACGGGATCCCAATGGCTATCATCACTAACAATGGACCTCAACTCAACAACTCATAGCTGATTTACTTTTGTGATGAAATAGGAACTGATCTGCATTTTGCTTCGGTGCACCATCCTAGAAGTAATGGTCAGGTAGAAGAAGCTAACAAGTCTATTTTGAATCTACTTAAGAAGAAAGTCGAGAACATCAAAGGTAACTGGGCAGAACAGCTTCCATCAGTGCTCTGGACCCTGAGAACCACCCCTACAAGAGCTACTGGAGAGACCCCTTTCAAGCTATCTCATGGTTCAGAGACACTCATTCCAGTTGAGTTCGAGGTCAAAAGCCCAAGAGTTATACTCACTAAACAGAATGAAGGCAGCTGGATAGAGGAGAATGATGAGAAACTGAAATGCAGTCTCGACCTCATTGAGGAGTTGAGAGATGAAGCTATGATAAGATAAGAAGAAGTGAAGAGGAGAATGGCAAGGCACTTCGATAAAAATATCAGAGTCAAGGAGTTCGATGTTGGAGACCTGGTAATGAAAAATATGGATGCGGCTTCCAGGTCCAACTCAGTGGGGAAGCTGAATCCAAACTGGGCAGGACCTTATGTTGTAAAGGATGTATTGAAGAATGGAGCCTACCGCCTCGAAATATATGATGAAAAGGAGATCTCCAACACCTGGAGTGGAGGTGATTTAAAACGTTTCTACTCCTGATACCCTCTTTTCTTCTCTCAGTGTCTTGTATCTTTTTATCTCCTTTACTATCAATGCAAATACTGACACTACTTTATATATGTTTTGTGAGGGACACCATGAGATGGAATTGGCTGCGAGCCTAAGTCACACCAAGCGAGATATCGCTGAATCCTACTTGAACCCCCACGAATTGAAGCTAGAGTTGGAACATCTACATTTACCATTGATTTCGGGGAGATTTTGCTTCCGTATAGTAGTAGCTCGCCAATATCATGCAGCAGATCTTCAGGATTCCGGATCCAGTACGACACGTGAACACACCTCCGCATCAAGGGCGTTCAAGGTGAATGTCACCTCTGTCGTGCCTACGGATAGTGTCCAACAACATTGATGACCCTTATGAGTAATGCAATGCGTTCGCTTTTTTTAGTACACACCTGCCCAACTGGTCATCATAGCATGTTACACTCGAATACTCCTTCGCTTAGTTTTCTTGGTTAAGAGTTCTCTAAGGGGCAGTCTCGAGCACTCAAGACCATCGTCCGTGAAAAAGAAGGAGCAGTGAGAAACATCTGTGATTGTTACTTAGAGAGTGCCAGACCGCCAAGGTCATCTCTCTTTCTCCCTCTGTGACCGCTGAAGTCAATTCTTCTCAATCTAACCTCTTGACCACCGAGGTCATTTCTTCTGTTTCTCCTTATGTGACCGCTAAAGTCACTTCTTATCTCTCTTTCATTATTCAACACATTCCCTGAACAGATAATTCTGAGGCTGATCAGCTCGCAAAATTTGGGTTGCTATCTGGAGGGACTACCTCAGACCTGTTTCATCCTGCAGTGGAAAAAGAGACAGTTATGATGATTAATCAAAGGAAATCTTGGATGGACCCTTTTGTTCTCTATCTTTTAACAGGGGGGTTTCATATCAGTGTCAAAGATAAGAAAAGATTCAGGTTGAAAGCAACGCATTATTATCTGATTGCAGGAATTTTGTATCGAAAGACTCTCTTAGCCCCTCTAGCCAGATGTATCCTGGAAGAAGAGGTACCAGTAGTTGTTAGAGAGGTTCATTATGGTGAATGTGAAAGTCATTCAGGTGCCAGAACTTTAGAAAAGAGAATTCTAAGACAAGGATACTTTTGGCCTAATATGAGGAAGGATGCCAGTGAATATGCTAAGAAGTTTGTCCAGTGTCAAAAGTTTGCTCCTCTTTAGCATCGGCCTGCCCATAAGTTGAGATCGATAATGACTCCTTGGCCATTTGCAGTTTGGGGAATGGACCTTCTCATACCTTTTCCTATGGCAAGCGGGCAACGTCATTTCATTCTAGTAATGATTGACTACTTCAGCAAATGGATCGAGGCAAAAGCTTTAGCTAGAACTATCACCCATATAGTAAGAAACTTTATTTGGGGTGAGATTATTTGCAGACACGGGATCCCAATGGCTATCATCACTAACAATGGACCTCAACTCAACAACTCATAGCTGATTTACTTTTGTGATGAAATAGGAACTGATCTGCATTTTGCTTCAGTGCACCATCCTAGAAGTAATGGTCAGGTAGGAGAAGCTAACAAGTCTATTTTGAATCTACGTAAGAAGAAAGTTGAGAACATCAAAGGTAACTGGGCAGAACAGCTTCCATCAGTGCTCTGGACCCTGAGAACCACCCCTACAAGAGCTACTGGAGAGACCCCTTTCAAGCTATCTCATGGTTCAGAGACACTCATTCCAGTTGAGTTCGAGGTCAAAAGCCCAAGAGTTATACTCACTAAACAGAATGAAGGCAGCTGGATAGAGTAGAATGATGAGAAACTGAAATGCAGTCTCGACCTCATTGAGAAGTTGAGAGATGAAGCTATGATAATATAGGAAGAAGTGAAGAGGAGAATGGCAAGGCACTTCGATAAAAATATCAGAGTCAAGGAGTTCGATGTTGGAGACCTGGTAATGAAAAAGATGGATGCGGCTTCCAGGTCCAACTCAGTGGGGAAGCTGAATCCAAACTGGGCAGGACCTTATGTTGTAAAGGATGTATTGAAGAATGGAGCCTACCGCCTCGAAATATATGATGGAAAGGAGATCTCCAAGACCTGGAGTGGAGGTGATTTAAAACGTTTCTACTCCTGATACCCTCTTTTCTTCTCTCAGTGTCTTGTATCTTTTTATCTCCTTTACTATCAATGCAAATACTGACACTACTTTATATATGTTTTGTGAGGGACACCATGAGATGGAATTAGCTGCGAGCCTAAGTCACACCAAGCGAGATATCGCTGAATCCTACTTGAACCCCCATGAATTGAAGCTAGAGTTGGAACATCTACATTTACCATTGATTTCAGGGAGATTTTGCTTCCGTATAGTAGTAGCTCGCCAATATCATGCAGCAGATCTTCAGGATTCCGGATCCAGTACGACACGTGAACACACCTCCGCATCAAGGGCGTTCAAGGTGAATGTCACCTCTGTCGTGCCTACGAATAGTGTCCAACAACGTTGATGACCCTTCTGAGTAATGCAATGTGGTCGCTTTTTTTAGTACACACATGCCCAACTGGTCATCATAGCATGTTACACTTGAATACTCCTTCGCTTAGTTTTCTTGGTTAAGAGTTCTCTAAGGGGAAGTCTCGAGCACTCAAGACCATCGTCCGTGAAAAAGAAGGAGCGGTGAGAAACATCTGTGATTTTTACTTAGAGAGTGCCAGACCGCCATTGTCATCTCTCTTTCTCCCCCTGTGACCGCTGAAGTCAATTCTTCTCTATCTAACCTCTTGGCCACCGAGGTCATTTCTTCTGTTTCTCCCTATGTGACCGCTAAAGTCACTTCTTCTCTCTCTTTCCCTCTCACGACCGATGAGGTTGTTTCACCAGCAGTAACACAACTTTGATGACATCTCTGAGGAAAGCAATGTGGTCGCTTTTTAGTACACACCTGCCCAATTGGTCATCTTAGCTTGTGCACTCTCTTTCCCCCTTTCCGGGACCGCGCGGTCCTGTTCTTGTATATCTTGATAATCTAAGTTCGTCGCCTGTGGAATTCTTCCTGAAATGATTCTTTCCTATATCTCGAGATAGTGGTGGTCTCAGTTTTCTTAGACCATCGCCCACGGTGATCTTGAAGAAATTATATGCTTTCTATATTCTAACAGTGGAACAGTCTGGAAATTATTAGACCACCGGTGGTAGCTTCCAAAATTATTTGTATCAAATATAAGCGATCTGAGTATATTTAGATCGCATATGCCTCACTCAGGGTGTCCGGGATCTATGGGAGATTATTTATTCTTCAAAACATTTCTAAGTTTTATGGATAGGCGATCTGGAGGTTTGTAATACCGTAATTATCTCATCCTTGGTATTCACTATTTTGAGATCGTTATTATCTCAATGGTATTCTAGATTTATGTGAAATTTGTCGTTCTTTGAGTCTCTCAAATATGAAGAAGAATTATATTAAGGAGGCAAAAGAATTACTCTATAAAAGAAAGAATATCAAACTCAAAATCTAAGATCATTCGGTCAGGCGACCATTTTACTTATTCTGAGGTCATCACCATGAGACCGGATATCAGAAGATCGATCAGATTCAAAATAGAAAGAATAAACATAAAGAAATTAGATCGATCTTGAACAGCAAAGATATATAATGAATTTGATTCATTTCTACTAATGTCAAAATTATGGTTATAGGTCGCGCGGTCTACAAAATATTTTGGCCGCGACTTTTGAAAAGATCAAAATACAAGTTCGTCAAAATAAGAAATCTAGTTGGACTGCCGTGATTTCTTGGGAGAATGCTCTTCTAAAGACCTGGTCTCAGCTGAGGTCTCTTCCGGGCTCTCAGGTGACTCCTTGGAACCAGCACTTGAGTCCGCCGTCGAGCTCAAGTTGACACCCAGCTTATATTGACTCCCACTGGCTGGTCCGGTATCGCTATCAGTCTCTTCATCCTCAGCCTTACCGGTCTGGGAGACCGCATCTTCTTCTTCTTCTCCTTTTTCTGCTTCTTTTTCCTCTACCAAGGGGCCAACGTCAGGGAATAAGCTGGAAAATTTTATGTCTTCAGGAATGATGACGTCGCGGTCTCGCATCCGAGTGATCGCAAGTTCGACAGATCCTTTGACTTCTCCTCTTATAACTCTCTGGTAAGCTGAATTGTCATTATCATACATCTCATTCCTCATTTTCTGCAAGGGAACAAACCAGGTTAAGTGGTCTGCAATTTATAAGTCCGCACAAATGGCTGTTGAGATCCTCACATCGAGCTCGTCTGCGAGATCTTTGTTGCGTGAAGAGTCCAGCGTAGAAGCCGCCACATGTGGTGATTTAAGATTGTGCTTCTGACAGTCGCCTGCGCGCACATGTCAGGTATAATCTCTTCATCCAAGTTGTACAACTCCTTTTGATTTTTCTCACCATATAGAGCAGATGTGACCGCATCTACATGGCGAGTGAGACTGCCACTCCAAAGAGGAAGAGCCACGGAAACCTTCACACTTTTTCCCTGTCAAATTTTTGAAGTGGAAGTGAAGTTAAGTCGGGCGGTCTGAAGATTGGAGACCACGCGGTCTGCGCCTGGCTTCTGTCGGTTATCTCCACGGATTGGTCTGAGCAGTGTGATCTGGGAGACCGCCTCTTCTGTCCGGGCGGCTTGCGCGGGTTGGTCTGGCGACTTGTTCAAGTCGGCCAGATGTTCTTGGTCTGCCTTCTTGCAAAGACCGGGCGGTCTATCAACTATTCTAGTCGGTCTAGTTTCTGAAGAAGTTCTTTGCTTTGCAATAAGACCAGGCAGTCTGCTTGTTGAGGCCGCAGGCGACCGGGCTGTTTGGTTCTAACCGCAAGGTTTAATAAAGGAGCTGAGCTATGCCGAGCTCGGGCGGTCTGCTTTGCGAGACCGCTCGCGATCTGATGGGTGGTTACTATATCCCAGTTTGTGCGGTGACGACATCCGTCTGTCCGCCTATAAATATGGGTGCAGGGCCCGTCATTCTTAAGAAGAACAAGAACTGTAAGAACTCAAAGTTGGCTTGAGTGTGCTGGTCTCTTTTTGAGGTCGCGCGGTTTGAGATTAAGTCTGACCGGTTTTTGTGTTCGCAGGTTAAGCGGTTTGCAGTTCGCAGTCAGCTTGTCTCCTTCATCCAGCTCTGAATAAACCAGTCTGGGCGGACTGTGTTTAGGTGTTCGTGGTTTGTGCAGCGGACTCAATTGATCAGGAGGTCTTAAGTGGCCAGGCGGTCTTGAGTTGCGGTCTGTCACAGGTTGCAGTTCTTGTTCAGTGTTCGCGGGTTCTTCTTTGATCAAGATTGTACGGTCTGGGCGATAAAGAAGTGCGAACTGCTTGTTTTCAGCAGAGGAATAAGCAGCGAGTTGGCGGTCTGGGGTTTGCGACCTGGCAGGTGCGGTTTATACTTTGTTCGCGCGGTCTCAGCGGCTTCCGTCCGACTTGTCTGTTCGCGCGGTCTGGCGGTCTCAAGTGTCAGGTCGCAGCAGCTTGTTTTACAACTTGTGTTTTGTGCTTCTCTCCTCCGCGATTCTTATGAATCATGTCTCGACATGTATACCTCGCATTGTAAAGAAATATTCAATACCATAATACTATTCGTTCTTCTCATTGTCACTGTTGTGCTACGCTTGTGAAAGGTTTTGTGAAGTGTGTTCGCATATTTTTACACTTCATCTCCGGACCTCAAGTTTGTTAACATAGTATCAGAGCTAGGTTGCTGAGGTTGTGAAGTTGAAATTGCTGATACTTCTCTCGGGTTTTTCAAGTGGTTAGCAATCAGTGGGATAGCAATGGAAGGAGGATATGCTAGAGGTCTCGGTATTGAGCTCCTTACGCAGACTAACTTTAAAAAGTGGAAGTCTTGCATGGAGAGCTATCTTCTTGGCGAAGATTTGTGGGAGGTAGTAGGAGGAGAAGCAAGACAAGATGTGGTTCCTGCTGATGGGAATACTGAGCTCGTGAAGGCTTGGAGAAGAACGAATGTTAAGGCAGAGTTCACTCTCAAGAGGGCTATTATTCCAGAATTGTTTGATCACATTATTGGGTGTGGATTAGCTGCTGAGATTTGGACAGCCTTGGATGGCTTATTCAATAAGAAGAATGTAGCGAGACTATAATTCTTGGAAAATGAGTTGGCGAAAGAAACTCAAGGAGGTTTGTCCATTTCAACGTTCTTCTTGAAGATGAAGAACCTCTGCGCTAAGATATCGGCTTTGGACCCGAATGAGCCTATCTCAGAAGCTAAGCTGAAGAGGCACATAATCCGCGGCTTGCGGAGGGAGTATGTTGCCTTTGTTACTTCTGTTCAAGGCTGGGCCAATCAGCCTTCGTTGCTGAAGGTGGAGAACTTGCTTGCTTCGCAAGAAAGTTTGGCAAAGCAAATAGCTGGGATGTCGGTCTCTGGGGGAGAAGGTGAGGTTCTCTTCTCTGGCAAGAAGAAGAAATGGGACAAGAAAAAGAAGAAGTTGTCTGGAGATGATGGTCCGTCTACTTCATATCAGCAAGAGAGGAGTTATACTCCTAAGTGTGATGGGAAGAAGCAGGAAGGTGCTAGATGCTTCAGGTGAAATAAGGTTAGTCATTTTAAGAGGGATTGCAATGTCAATCTTCAGCCGGGGCATGCTGCAGGGAAGGAGGAGGCTGGTTCCAATGCTGAAGGTAGTTGGGGTGGTGGAGGAGCATTCATGATGGGCACTTGTGTTCGGGCCATGACTTCCATCAACTACCAGGACGATTGGATTGTGGACTCTGGGTGTGGTCATCACCTCACTAGGGATGAGTCAAAGTTCTCCTCGTTGCAGACATATACAGGTAATGATGTTATCATTATGGATGACGATACTATTCATGCAGTTGAGAAGGAGGGTGTGGTTTCATTGAACGATGATAGAGGTACTCTTACATTGAAGAATGTCTATCATATTCCAGGGATGAAAAAGAACCTCTTCTCAGTAACCAATGCGGTGGACGCTGACTATCACGTTCTGTTTGGTCCAACATAAGTGAAATTTCTTCGAAATGTTTCAGCGGTGAAAGCTGAGGTTACTCATGTTGGGAAACGGGTGAAGGATTTGTTTGTTCTTTCAACAAATTCTTATGTTGATAAAATAAGGGCTAATGATAGCGCTGCTATCTGGCATGAAAGGCTTGGGCATGTTGGGATGGATAAGCTGAAAGCTATGGCGGGTAGAGGCCTGGTGAAAGGTCTGCCTAGCTTGTCATCTTTTGGGGATGGTCATGTTTGTGCAGGTTGTCAGTTTGGCAAAGCTCAGCGCTTTCCATTTGACAAATCACAAAGCAGAAGTAAAAGACCATTGGAGTGCATCCATGGTGATCTGTTTGGACCTACCAACACTGCCATTCTTGGAGGTAGCAGGCATATGCTAATCTTGGTTGATGACTTCACCAGATATACTTTGGTGTATTTTCTGAAGGAGAAGTCAGAGGCGTTCGAGAAGTTTGTGGAGTTCAAGGAGCTGGTGGAAGGTCGGCTAAACCTGCGGGTGAAGAAGTTCAGAATAGACAATGGAGGGGAGTTCACCTCCAAGGAGTTCTTTAACTTCTGCAGAAAGCATGGCATCCAAAGGGAGCTTTCTTGTGCTCACACTCCACAATAGAACGGAGTTGCGGAGCGGAAGATCTGTCACATGACGGAGACTTGCAAATGCTGGCTTCATGCCAAGAATATTCCAAAGTCCTTTTGGGCAGAGGGTATGTCTTGTGCAGCTTCTGTTATCAATCGGATGCTTCTCAGCCCCATCAACATGAAGACCCCTCAT
This sequence comes from Dactylorhiza incarnata, assembly GCA_033032865.1. Taxonomy (NCBI): domain Eukaryota; kingdom Viridiplantae; phylum Streptophyta; class Magnoliopsida; order Asparagales; family Orchidaceae; genus Dactylorhiza; species Dactylorhiza incarnata. The sequence goes on from JAWHQI010000515.1 coordinate 722,613, forward strand.
GAGTTGATGTTTAAAGAAAAGCCAAGCGTGAAACACTTTTGAGTGCTCGGTTCTACTTGATATGTGCATGTTCCGGATGCCCTTCGAATGAAGCTAGATGCTAAGGCAAGGAAGCTAGTCTTCGTCTGTTATGATGACCGGAAGAATGGGTGGAGCTGCATGGATCTTGAGACACATAGGTATGTGGTCTCAAGGGATGTGGTATTTGATGAGCTGACGTCATACCAAGGTAACTCTTCTGTTGAGTTACAAGGAAGCAGGGAAGATGGTGGACCAGTGTGTTAATTTTTTTTTATTTGAATCGTTTAGGAGTAAGCAGGAGTTGCATCAACTGAGTTATACCCAAACAACCACGATATGCCACATAGCAACACAAAGCTTAATTGAATCACAATAATTGAATACAGTGCGAGGTATACATGGCGAGACATGATTCATAAGAATCACGAAGGAGAGAAGAACAAACACACCAAAACAAAACTGGCGGCTAGACAAGCTGAGACCGCACAGACCGCTCGACTCAACAGATCGCCCGGCTTGACCTGAGACCGTGCCAACAGAAGACAGACAAACCGTCTGTACTGCAAGACCGCCACCTCAGACCGCACGAACTGGAGCTTTATTGAACTGAACGAAGAATAAAGGTTGTCGCCAGACCGTAACTCAGATCGCCTAACCGCTGAAGGTCGCCTGATCACTGAGCTCGCTGCGAGCAGCACAAGAAAACCATAAACCAGTTCGCAGATAGACCGCTGTCGAACTATTCATGTAAGCTGCTGGAAATCACCAAGGAAGGAGACCGCAACCTACTGACCGCAACCCTGCGAACACAACAAACAGTCAACTCGCTTCCAAGACCGCCCGACCTCAAAGTTGAGACCGCACGAATTAACCCAGGCTCAGTTCTTACAGCTCTCATTATAAATGATGGGCCATGCACCCCTATTTATAGGCGACAAGACGGATGTCGTCACCGCCACAAGAGGGATACAATCACCACCCGCCAGATCGCCAGCGGTCTCACAAGCCAGACCGCGCGATCACACCACTTGGACAACCTTCCGACCAAGACCGCAGATCAGCAGACAGATCGCGCACAAGTCGAGCGAACACGAGACCGCGCACAAGCCGCGCGAACACAAGTGTACTCCTCCCTTAGACCACCAGGAGCAAACCAAGAACCATCTGGCCGACTTCAGACAAGTCGCCAGATCGCCAGCACAAGCCTCCCGGTCAGGCGGTTACATAAGAACAGACCGCCCAGTCTTCCAACAAAGAAGACAAGCCAACCAAGCAGAACAACTCAGGAACAGACCGCAACAATCAAGAACAGACCGGTCAATCAGCAGACCGCCAGAACAGACCGACAGATCACTAATACAAACCACGCGGTCTCGGCGGTCACCCAAAAACAGACCGCCTGGTCACCTCCACTTCACTTAAATAATTTCAACACTCCCCCTTGAAGTGGGAAGTGGAAACTAGCCTAAGTAAATTCCGCAACCGAGTAAACGGTCCCTTTGCTAGCAGCTTTGTGAAGATGTCTGCAACATTGTCCGCACTCCGAACATGCTCGACCATAAGAGATCCTCCCAACACCTTTTCACAAATGAAATGGTGCTCAATCTCAATATGTTTGGTCCTCGCGTGACAGACTGGATTATTAACCAGCTTGAGAGCACTCTCATTGTCCCCGCGTAGCATAGTGGTACCTCGAACCTCCTCATGAACGTCAACCACCAACCTCCTGAGCCAAACGGCTTCCTGAGCTGCCAAGGCCGAATCCTTGTATTCCGCATCTGTGGTAGATACGGACACCGAGTCCTGCTTTTTGCTGCACTAAGAAATAGTTGTGGGGCCCGTCATAAAGACATAACCAGACGTTGATCTCCGATCATCCACGTCTCCCCCGTAGTCAGCATCCATGTATCCATGCAACTCCAAGCTTGACCCTCTCCTAAATAAGAGACCCAAATCAGAGGTCGACTTTACATATTTCAGAATTCCTTTTGCCGATTTATCAAATGTAAGCCGATGAGACTTACCAAACTGACATCCCGCACAAACATGACCGTCTCCATAAGAGGACGAGCTAGGAAAGCCCTTAACAAGGCCCCTTACCGCCATAGCCTTCAATTTGTCCATGTCAACATGCCCAAACCTTTCATGCCAGATAGTCGCGCTATCGTTGGTCCTCATCTTATCAACATAGGTACTTGTCGATAAAATGAACAAGTCCTTAACCCGCTTTCCAACATGGATAACATCTCCCTTTATCTCCGGTTGGATTTTAAGAAACTTCACTTATGTTGGGTCAAACAGAACGTGATAACCTGCATCGACTGCATTGGTCACAGAGAAGAGATTCTTCTTCATACCAGGCACGTGATAAACACTCCTCAAAGTGAGTGGACCCTTATCACTGCTCAGGGAGACAACACCTTCTTGTTCGACTGCATGAACAGAATTATCAGCCGTAATGATAGCATCATTACCTGAATAAGGCGCCAAAGAAGAGAATTTTGATTCATCCCCGATGAGATGATGCCCACACCCTGAATCAACAATCCAATCCTCTTCGAAGTTGATGACAGCCAAGGCCTTAACGGGCATCGCCGTCATATTAGCCGCAAAGGCTCCTCCCCATCCAGCTTCATCAGACTTTGGCTTCTCCTTCTCCGCTACATGTCCCGACTGAAGATTAACCCGACAATCCTTCTTGAAGTGGCCGGTCTTATTACACCTGAAGCACCATGGTCCCTCTCCCTTCTTCTTCCCATCAGACTTAGAAGCATAACCTCTATCTTGCTGACCTTAAGTAGAGGGTCCATCCTGACCTGGATTCTTCTTCTCCCACTTCTTCTTCTTCTTCCCAGAGAACAACACATCACTATCTCCCCCAGAGATAGAAGGCCCCACCATCTGTCTTGCCAAACTTTCCTGCGAAGCAAGTAAGTTCTCCAGCTCCAACAAAGATGGTTGAATTGGCCAACCCTGAACTGAAGTCACAAAGGCAAGATACTCCTTCCGCAACCCGCGAATGATATGCCTCTTCAGTTTAGCCTCCGAGATGGGCTCATCAGGGTCCAATGCAGAAATCTCTGCTGTGAGGTTCTTCATCTTGAGAAAGAAGGTAGAAATAGAAAGATCACCTTGAGAGGCCTTCGCCAACTCATTTTCAAGAAACTGTAGCTGAGCTACATTCTTCTTATTAAACAACCCGTCCAAAGACGTCCAAATCTCAGCAGCAGATTTACATCCAATGATGTGATCAAATAGCTCTGGTGAGATAGCCCTCTTGAGTGTGAACTCTGCCTTAGCATTAGTCCTCCTCCAAAGTCTCACCTCTGCCATATTATCTCCTGCTAGAAACACTTCTTGTGTGTCTTCTCCTCCAACTATCTCCCATAGATCCTCGCCAAGTAAGTAACTCTCCATACACGACCTCCATTTCTTGTAGTTAGTCGATGTTAGGAGTTCAATACCAATGCCTCTTGCGTATCCACCTCCCATGGCAATCAATGTGGTCTCTTCTTCACAAAGACGATGGCAACTCAAGTTGAACACTGCTTATCCACTCCAACAACCTGGCTGTGATACCATGTTAAAAATTTTTGATTTGAATTATTTAGGAGTAAGCAGGAGTTGCATCAACTGAGTTATAGCCGAACAACCACGATATGCCACACAGCAACACAAAGCTTTATTGAATCACAATACTTTAATACAGTGCGAGGTATACATGGCGAGACATGATTCATAAGAATCACGAAGGAGAGAAGAACAAAACACACCAAAACAAAACTGGCGGCTAGACAAGCTGAGACCGCACAGACCGATTGACTCCACAGATCGCCAGGCTTGACCTGAGACTGTGCGAACAGAAGACCGAAAGACCGCCTGTACTGCAAGACCGCCACCTCAGACCGCACGAACTGGAGCTTTATTGAACTGAACGAAGAACAGAGGCTGTCTCCAGACCGCAACTCAGATCGCCTAACCGCTGAAGGTCGCCTGATCACTGAGCTCACTGCGAACATCACAAGAACACCATAAACCAGTTCGCAGATAGACCGCTGCAGAACTGTTTATACAAGCCGCTGGAAATCACCAAGGAAGGAGACCGCAACCTGCTGACCGCAACCCTGTGAACACAACAAACAGTCAACTCGCTTCCAAGACCGCCCGACCTCAAAGTTGAGACCGCACGAATTAACCCAGGCTCAGTTCTTATAGTTCTCATTATAAATGACGGGCCATGCACCCCTATTTATAGTCGACAAGACGGATGTCGTCACTGCCACAAGAGGGATACAATCACCACCCGCCAGATCGCCTGCGGTCTCACAAGGCAGACTGCGCGATCACACCACTTGGACAACCTTCCGACCAAGACCGCAGATCAGCAGACAGATCGCGCACAAGTCGCGCGAACACGAGACCGCGCACAAGCCGCGCGGACACAAGTGTACTCCTCCCTTAGACCACCAGGAGAAAACCAAGAACCATCTGATCGACTTCAGACAAGTCGCCAGATTGCCAGCACAAGCCGCCCGGTCAGGCGGTTACATAAGAACAGACCGCCCAGTCTTCCAATAAAGAAGACAAGCCAACCAAGCAGAACAACTCGGGAACAGACCGGCCAATCAGCAGATCGGCCAATCAGCAAACCGCCAGAATAGACCGACGGAGCCAGACCGGCAGGTCACTAATACAAACCGCGCGGTCTCGGCGATCACGCAAAAACAGACCGGCCGGTCACCTCCACTTCACTTCAATAATTTCAACACAGTGGAAGCTGCACGAGAAGTTCTGGTGGAGTTACTTGTTTCTCCAGGTGCTCCTTGTGTTAATAGCTCAGGATCAGGTGCTTCGGGTTCTGGAAGCAGGGGGGGCGAGGCTCCATGTTTACCTGAGAGGAGAGCTAGTCCAGAAGCTGCAGTGGAAGAGGTGGTTCAGAGTCAAGCTCTGAGGAGGTCCAAGAGGACAATTATTCCACCTGATCGGTATACGGGCGGGCACTTGGTGAGCTTCATCTCATGTTTCTTCACAGGTCCCCTGGATGAGAGAAAGCCATCTTGTTATGAAAACGCCTTTGGAGTCAAGGAGTGGGAAGGAGCCATGGATGAAGAGATGGCTTCCCTCAGGAAGAATGAGACTTGGGACTTGGTGCCTAAGGTTGGGGGGGTTACTCCGGTGACTTGCAAGTGGGTTTTCAAGCTGAAGAAGAAGAAGGCTGACAGAAGTATTGAGCGGTACAAGGCTCGCCTTGTAGCTCGAGGTTTCTCTCAGAAATATGGGGATGATTATGAAGAAACATTTAGCCCCATTGTCAAGATGACTTTGGTCCTAGTGGTGATCTCATTGGCTGCTTGCCAAGGGTGGAAGATTTGGCAACTCGACGTGAAGAACGCTTTCTTTTATGGTGAGATTGACAAGGATATCTTCATGGATCAGCCACCTGGGTATGTATCCGAAGAGCACCCAAGATATGTTTGCAAGCTCAAGAAGGCTCTTTATGGCTTGAAGCAAGTACCTCGGGCGTGGTACGGGAAGATCGCAGAATACCTCCAGTTCTGCGGGTACTTTGCTTCTTATTCTTATTCAGGCTTGTTTGTTAAGAAGACGGTGGAGCTTCAGGTCTTGGTGCTGCTGTACGTGGACGATATGATCGCCACGGGGAATTCTGAAATGGAGGTAGCTAGGCTTCGTGCTGAGCTAGCTATCAGATTTGAGATGAAGGATTTGGGCGAGCTCCACCATTTCCTTAGGATCGAAGTGGAGAGGAGAGAGAGCGGTATGATCGTTACCCAGAAGGGCTATGCAGATCGAATCGTGAAGAGATTCGACATAGAAGAGGGGAAGAGCAGCTCTACTCCACTGGAGGTTGGAGTTCATCTTTGTCGAGATGTAGGGAAGGTTCTTACCGATTCTTTGGTGTTCTGGGCTTTGGTCGGAATCTTGATATACTTCACGATCACGATGCCAGATATTGTTTATGCAGTTGGCAGGGTGAGTCAATTTATGGCAGAGCCTCGGAAGCCTCATCTTGTGGAAGCTAGGAATATATTGAAGTATGTCAGATCCACCTTGGATTTGGGTCTCTTCTACGGGAGAGATTCGGGCTTTTGTTTGCACGGGTACATGGACGCTGATTATGGAGGAGATTCGGATGATCGGAGATCGACATCTGGATACGTCTTTATGATGGGCTCTACAACTATATCATGGTGCAGCAAGAAGCAGGATTCTGTGTTTGTCTCTACCACAGAAGCAGAGTACAAAGCTTCGGCTTTGGCGGCTCAGGAAGCCATCTGGCTTAGGAGGTTGGTGGAGGACATTCATAGGGAGGTGGGAGGTCCTACTCTGCTACGTGGTGACAACGAGAGTGCTCTCAAACTGGTGAACAATCCAGTTTGTCACGTGCGTACAAAGCATATAGAGATTCATCACCATTTCATTCGTGAGAAGGTGTTGGAGGGATCTCTGACTGTGGCGCATGTGCAGATCAAGGACAACATTGCTAACATATTTACTAAGCCACTGGCGAAGGGACCTTTTGGTCGGTTGCAAAGTTTGCTTGGGCTGACTTCCACTTCCCACTTCAAGGGGGAGTGTTAAATTTTTGAAGTGGAAGTGAAGTTAAGTCGGGCTGTCTGAAGATTGGAGACCGCGGAGACCGCGCGGTCGGCACCTGGCTTCTGTCGGTTTGTCTCAGCGGGTTGGTCTGAGCAGTCTGATCTGGGAGACCGCCTCTTCTGTCCGGACGGCTTGCGCGGGTTGGTCTGGCAACTTGTTCAAGTCGGCCAGATGTTCTTGGTCTGCCTTCTTGCAGAGACCGGGCGATCTGTCGACTATTCTAGTCGGTCTGGTTTCTAAAGAAGTTCTTTGCTTTGCAATAAGATTGGGCGGTCTGCTTGTTGAGACCGCAGGTGACCGAGCGGTTTAGTTCTAACCGCAAGGTTTAATAAAGGAGATGAGCTATGCCGAGCTCAGGCGGTCTGCTTTGCGAGACCGCTCGCGATCTGATGGGCGGTTACTGTATCCCAGTTTGTGTGGTGACGACATTCGTCCGTCGGCCTATAAATAGGGGTGCAGGGCCCGTCATTCTTAAGAAGAATGAGAACTGTAAGAACTCAAAGTCGGCTTGGGTGTGCCGGTCTCTTTTTGAGGTCGCGCGGTTTGAGATTAAGTCTGACCGGTTTCTGTGTTCGCAGGTTAAGCGGTTTGCAGTTTGCGGTCAGCTTGTCTCCTTCATCCAGCTTTGAATAAACTAGTCCGGGCAGACTGTGATTAGGTGTTTGCGGTTTGTGTAGTGGACTTAGTTGATCAGGCGGACTTAAGTGGCCAGGCGGTCTTGAGTTGCGGTCTGTCACAGGTTGCAGTTCTTGTTCAGTGTTCGCGGGTTCTTCTTTGATCAAGACCGTACGGTATGGGCGATCAAAAAGTGCGAACTGCTTGTTTTCAGTAGAGGAATAAGCAGCGAGTTGGCGGTCTGGGGTTTACGGTCTGGCAGGTGCAGTCTATGCTCTATTCGCGCGGTCTCAGCGGCTTCCGCCTGAATTGTCTGTTCGCGCGGTCTGGCGGTCTCAAGTGTCAGGTCGCAGCGGCTTGTTTTACAACTTGTGTTTTGTGCTTCTCTCCTCCGTGATTCTTATGAATCATGTCTCCCCATGTATACCTCGCATTGTAAAGAGATATTCAAAACCATAGTACTATTCGTTCTTCTCATTATCACTGTTGTGCTACGCTTATGAAAGGTTTTGTGAAGTGTGTTCCGCATATTTTTACACTTCATCTCCAGACCTCAAGTTTTTTAACATTCCCTTCTCATACCATTTGAGTAGCAGTCTCCCCTCTAGATCCTTCAACTTCCTCCTTTAGCCGGCCAAAGGGAACCTCCTCTGAGCAGGAGAAGATGGTTTAGCGGGCTGACTCTGTAATCGCTCCCTCTCCCTTTTCAACCTCAGCTCAAGCTTGGTAAGAACCTCCTCTTTCGGAGGGACTGATAAGATCGCTGGAACCATCAGGGTCGCTGCGTCATAAATTTTCATTAGATATTAAACACGCGGTCAAAGTGTTTTGAGATCGCAGGTGGTTACTTACTCTCCTCGGGGACGAGCTTAACGACCTTATCCCAACGACTGATGTAGTAAACAAGAATGATCCTTTGCTTGGAAAGCATCTGCTGAATGGCGGTCTCCACCTCTAACAATGATTTCGGCTTCTTAAAGACCGCCTCAGCTCGGGGAGCAGGTCCAATCTCAAGACCGCCGAAATCTCCCTCAAAGATCAGGAACCATTCTGTCCAGTTCAGGATCTTGTTTGGGAGATTGACGATCTTCACCCCACCCCCCCCCCCCCCCCCCCCCCCCCGGCAGGAGAAGTACATCAATCCCTTAAACTCTTCTTTCCCTCTTTTAATGACTTCACCGCGGAAAAGGTTGAGAGTGAAGGTCACCCTGGATTATCTTAGATAGCAAATGTAAGTGAAAACCAAAGCTATTGAGTTCGACGGTACCAGAGCGGGCACAACGCCATAATAATTAAAGACCTCCACCAACTCCCAAGGTAGAAGAAAAGTGAACCCGCATTCAAAGTGATCGATTGGAATGGTGATCTTCATTGGCGAACAGGTATTCAATCCCTCACCCTCAGTCAGCTGTCAGATCAGAATCTGCGAGCTGAGCTGATATTTTTCTAAGAAATCTCGAAATTTGGTCTGAGAGAGGCGATTTGGCTTGTGCTTGGCGGTCGTGAAAATTTCAGCCGTGATACATCGCGAGGTCACCATCTTCAGAGATCGCAAAGTCCAGTTGGTGGTTGGAATTTTCAAGTATGCATTTATTGTGCCATCAAATACGGTATTTATAGCTTCTCAGGCAATGATGGCGTAATCAGGACGAAGGACGGGGTTGGCAAGATTGTATTCAGAGACCGCGCGACCAGTTTACTTCGACAAAAAGGAAAACCTGACAAGAGAAATATAAATCGATCACAGGTTATGAGGCTGCACAATCTCAGGCAAACACTCAAAAGATAAGAAGATTCAAAACCACAACATAATATTGAAGAGACCGCATAAGAAGAAAAGGGAGATTGTTACTACAAAGCGTAATTGTCTCAAAAGGTTAAAATTATACAATAGTTGCAACATAAGAATTAGAGAAAACGTTATGAAGGGTAAGTCATCATTTCTTCTGATCGCACTTCCTACCGACGTGAGCGGTCTTGTCCAGTATCTCGTAGAACTCCGATAGAGTGATCGCCAGGCCATGGATGGCGCTCAGGGCTAACTTATGACTGCCACCTAGCTCTCTATCGAGCTGGTCGAGGGGAATCGTGATCTCAAAAGTTGGGCGGTAGCAGGTGGGCTACTGGGAGATCCAGCAAGTAAACTGGCAGAGCTCGCCCACAGTCATTCGTTTTCGACAAACAAGGTATCCGACTTCCCCCTGAAGTAGGTGGCATCCTCTTTAGCTTTTTGAAGCATCCTGTGGAGGTTGGACACATCATCGTCAAGCTTCTTCTTGACTTCCTTGTCCCTCTGGTCCACCCGTTTCTCCATCTCAGCGATCTTCAGCTCGCTTTGAGTAGAGATCGCCTGAAGTCGCTTACTAAACTCAGTTTCTTTTTCTTTGAGTTTTCATCCTTTTCCTGCAGCTTCCTCTCCAGCACCCTCTCCCTGGCTTATGAAGTCTGAAGAGACTCAAAAAGAGGTGTCAGAACCTCTGAAAGCAAAGGAGGAGCAGCCTCCTGTTGAAGAAGCCTAATCTTCTCCGGCGTCTCCTCGGTCTCTACTGGATCATCTGCGGTCAAAAGAAGCGATGGAATCAAATGTTGAAGAGAAAGAGAAATCACAAGAGAGAGTCTCATACTCGAAGAAAAGGAAATACAGCGGTTACAAGAAAAGCCCTTGGCGATCTCAGTGACCGCGAGAAATACGGTCAGACCGCCTCCAATGCTCAAGGTCCATCTTTTCCAATTGCCTCTTTCGCGATCTCTCTCCTTCCATTCTTCTCTTTTTTAGCTCGTTGTGGCTCAAAATAATGTCATCAGTGGGAATGATGATGATATCAAGATGCTGCTCTGGTGATTGAGGTCTAATATACACAGGAAGAGAAAAATTAGGTTCAGTGGTCAGCTTAACCTTACCAGGCTGAATAGTCGAGATCACGGCCACACAGTCTGCAACTGCCTTTGTCAGCTTGGCATCCTCTGCAATGGTTAACCTCCTCCCGCCGGCCAAAATCACCTTTTTCCTTGAGCAATTGCATCTCTAGTGGAGCTCGCGCAGTCTCCTCTTCTTCTTCTTCTTCATTCTCTTCATCTCTCACTCCATCTTCCTCGTTAATCTCTTCTTCTCCACCTTCCTCCTCCTCAGAATTGGAGATCCCAGTAATCTCCTCATTTTTCTTCTCCTCCTTCTTCCCGATCTCTTCTTTTCCTTTTCTCCTTCTGTCCTCTTCTATCTTCCTCTTTTCTTCCTCTTCTTTCTCTCTTTTCTTCTCCTCCTCATTTACTTTCTTCTTCCTCTCTTCTTCTTTCTAAAGCTTCTTCTCTGCCTCCTCTCTCTCACTTTTTTCTTCTTCTCTTCCTCCCTTTCTTTCTTCTTCTCCTCCTCCTCCTTATTCTCCTTCTTCCCTTCTTATTCCTCTACTTTTCTCTTCTTCTTTTCCTCCATCATTTTCTTCTCTCCTTTCTCCTCTTCTCTTTTTTTCTCTCTCCTTCTTCTTCTGCACCTTCTCAGTCGGGTCAACTTTGGCCTTCTCATCCAATAGCCTTATTCTCCTCTGATCCAGCTTGATCTGAACCTCCTTCTTTTTTGTCTTTAACTTCTTAACCTCCTTACCGGTCACCGCCTTCGACAGCTCAGCTTCTTTCTCCTTTACCTGCTCTACCTCAAGTCGATGCCATTCGGCCTCAAAAGGATTGATAGACTGCACAACAGAAGAAGAAGAAGAAGAAGAAGAAGAAGAAGAAGAAGACAAGTCATTTAGAGAAGGGTCACCAAGGTAAGCCCTTAGCTCAGAGCTGATACCGCACGAAGATTGTGAGGCCGCAGGAGTAGAACGGGCTGCTTTGCTAACTACCTACAGGGGAGTGACCATGATAAGTAGTAAAATATATGTATTTTTAGTATAGTCTCTAGTATAAATTTAAGTAATATTGTAAATATTTTATGTGAATTAATGAATAAATTGCTTATTTTATTATCTTTTTCTTACTAACTTAGTTTTTTTTTCTGTTTTTCAGCAATATTGGCAATTTTTGTTAGGTCACGCCCTAGGTCACGCCATGACCAGGGCATGTAATCTAAAAATGCCAATTTCTAGCTCGATCGACATCTCGTCCCGTTGATCGACATCCCGTCCCATTGATCAGCTTGCTGTACCGTCGATTTACATGGTCACGCATGTTAAATTTTTTGATTTGAATCGCTTAGGAGTAAGAAGGAGTTTCATTAACTGAGTTATAGCCAAACAACCACAATGCCACACAACAACACAATAGTCTTTATTGAATCACAAAACTTCATTACATTTTGAGACATACATGGTGAGACATGATTCATAAGAATCACGAAGGAGAGAAGAACAAAACACACCAAAAAACACAAATCTGGCGACCTGACAAATCAGAGACCGCACAGACCGCTGCACTCCAGAGATCGCTTGACTTGTCCTGAGACCGCACAAACAGAATACAGGCAAGATGATCTGCACTGCAAGACCGCCACCTCAGACCGCATGAACTGGAGCTTATTGAACTGAACAGAGAATAGAAGATGTCGCCAGACCGCAACTCAGATTGCCTAACCACAGAAGGTCGCATGATCGCTGAGCTCGCTGCGAACAACACAAGAACAACATAAACCAGTCTGCATACAAGCCGCTGCCGAACTGTTTATTCAAGCCACTGAGAAATCACCAAGGAAGGAGACTAAAACCTGCTGACCGCAAACCTGCGAACACAACAAACAGTCAACTCGCTTCGGAGATCGCCCGACCTCAAATTTGAGACCGCACGAAACAACCAAGGCTCTTGTTCTTACAGTTCTCGTTAGGAATGACGGGCCCTGCACCCCTATTTATAGGCGAGGAGATGGATGTCGTCACCGCCGCAAAAGAGATACAATCACCACCCGTCAGATCGCAAGCGGTCTCATAGAGCAGACCGCGTGATCACCCCACTTGAACAACATCCTGTCCAAGACCGCAAATCAGCAGCAGACCGCGCACAAGCCATGCAGAGACAGATCACTCATTCCTTAGACCTCCTAGAGCAAACCAAGAACATCTGGCCGACTTCAGACAAGTTGCCAGACCGACCTGCATCAGCCGCCCGGTCACAGCGGTTACTCAAGAATAGACCGCCCGGTCTTCTCACAAGGCAGATAAATCAACCAAGCAGAGCAGACCGAAAGAGACTGAAACATACTAGAACAAACCCGGCCAATCACAGCAGGCCGTCAGAGCCAGACCGGCAGAGCACCATCACAGAGACCGTGTGGTCTCTGTGGTCACCAAAATACAGACCGTCGGCCACCTTCCACTTCACTTCAATAATTTCAACACTCCCCCTTGAAGTGGGAAGTGGAAACTAGCCCGAGTAAACTCCACAATCGAGTAAACGGTCCCTTCGACAGCGGCTTTGTTAAGATGTCAGCAACATTGTCCACACTCCGAACATGCTCGACCATAAGAGATTCTCCAAACACCTTCTCACGAATAAAATGGTGCTCAATCTCAATGTGCTTGGTCATCGCGTGACAGACTGGATTATTAACCACCTTGAGAGCACTCTCATTGTCCCCGCGTAGCATAGTGGGACCTCAAATCTCCTCATGAACGTCCTCCACCAACCTCCTGAGCCAAACGGCTTGCTGAGCTGCCAAGGCCGAAGCCTTGTATTCCGCTTCTGTGGTAGATACATACACCAAGTCCTGCTTTTTGCTGCACCAAGAAATAGTTGTGGGGCCTGTCATAAAGACATAACCAGACGTTGATCTCTGATCATCCACATCTCCCCCGTAATCAGCATCCATGTACCATGCAACTCCAAGCTTGACCCTCTCCTATATAGGAGACCCAGATCAGAGGTCAACTTCACATACTTCAAAATTCCTTTTGCCACCAGAAGATGAGGCTTCCGTGAATCTGTCATGTACCGATTCACCTTGCCAACTGCATAAGCAATATCTGGCCTCGTGATGGTCAAGTAGATCAAGCTCCCAAATAGAGCTCGGAACACCAATAGTTCAGATAGAATTCTCCCCTCATCCTTCCGAAGTATATGATGTTGTTCCAGAGGTATAGAGCTTCTCTTCTCTTCCTCCATGCCAAATCGTTGAACGATCTGCTCCGCATATCCAGCCTGAGAAATGAGCACTCCGCTCTCTCGCCTCTGAACCTCGAGTCCAAGGAAATGGTGGAGCTCACCCAGATCCTTCATCTCAAATCTGATAGCAAGCTCGGCTCTCAGCCTTGCTACTGCCTCCTTCGAGTTCCCGGTGACGATCATGTCATCCACATACAACAGAACAATAACCCAAATAACCCAGAGTCTGAAGCAAACAACCCGCAGAATAGAAAATTCTCTGTGATCTTCCCATACCACGCCCAAGGCGCTTGCTTCAACCAATACAGGGCTTTCTTCAATTTGTAGATGTAGTCCGGACAATCCTCCGAGATGAAGCCCGACGGTTGGATCATGAAGAGATCCTTGTCAATCTCTCCGTATAAGAAAGCATTCTTCACGTCGAGCTGCCAAATCTCCCATCCACTGGATGCCGCCAAAGCAATGACAAATCGAATCGAAGTCATCTTTGCCACTAGACTGAACGTCTCATCATAATCTTCTTCATACTGTTGTGAGAACCCGTGAGCCACAAGGCGAGCCTTGTATCGCTCGATCGTGCCGTCAGCTTTCTTCTTGAGCTTATAGACCCATTTGCATGTCACAGGGGTAATGCCCTTGGGCCTGGGCACTAGAGACCAAGTCTCATTCTTCTTGAGAGCATCCATCTCCTCCTGCATAGCAATGTCCCACTACTTCATGCCTTTGGCCTTCTCAAAGCTCGACAGCTCCCGCTCATCCAAGGGACCAGCAAAGAAACATGAGACAAAGCTCACCATGTTTCCTCCTGTGTATCGATCCGGTGGCTTGATAGTCGAAGAGGTTGCACCTGACTAACCACCTCCTCAGCTGCTTCTTCTGTGCTAGCTCCTCTTCCAGGTGAGCTTGGAGCATCGCTCCCCCTGCTTCCAGAACCTGAAGCCTCCATCTCTGAGCTTGACACAGCTGGAGCACCTGGTGAAACAGGCAACTCCACTTGAAGATTTCCCGCAGCCTTCCCTTTTTCATCAACCCTGCTCTCCGGTAGTTCAACTCCTGAACTCCCCTTGTAGGAAGTCACTTCATCGAACACCACATCCCAAGATACCACTGATCTCCGTGTCTCAGGATCCATGCATCTCCAGCCTTTCTTCCTCTCATCATATCCAATGAAGACTAGCTTCCTTGCTTTCGCATCTAGCTTTGTCCGAATAGCATAAGGGATATGCACATAACAGGTTGACCCGAACACCCGAAGGTGTGCAACACTTGGCTTCTCCTTGAACATCAGTTCGTGAGGGGTCTTCATGTTGATAGGACTTAGAGGTATCATGTTGATGACGTATGCCGCACAAGACATTCCCTCCGCCCAAAAGGACTTAGAGATACTCTTGGCATGAAGCCAGCATTTGTAGGTTTCCGTCAGATGATGGATCTTCCGCTCTACAACCCCATTTTGTTGTGGAGTATAGGCACAAGTGAGCTCTCTCCGGACACCGTGCTTCTTGCAAAAACTTGAGAACTCACCAGAGGTGAACTCCCCACCATTGTCAGTTGTCAATTTTTTCACCCGCAGGCCTAACCGACCTTCCACCAGCTCCTTGAACTCCATGAATTTCGCAAAAGCTTCTGACTTCTCTTTTAGAAAATACACCCAGACATAACTGGTATAATCGTCGGTCAACACCAATATATATTCGTTGCCTCCAAGGCTTGGGGTGGCAGTTGGTCCCATCAAATCACCGTGAATGCACTCCAACGGTGCTTTGCATCTTGTTTGCGATTTATCAAATGGAAGTCGATGAAACTTGCCAAACTGACATCCCACACAAACATGACCATCTCCATAGGAGGACAAGCTAGGCAAGCCCTTGACAAGGCTCCTTACCGCCATAGCCTTCAATTTGTCCATGACTACATGCCCCAACCTTTCATGTCAGATAGTCGCGCTATCATTGGTCTTCATCTTGTCAACATAGGTACTTTTTGATAAAACAAACAAGTCCTTTACCCACTTTCCAACATGAATTACATCTCCCTTTATCTCCGGTTGAGTTTTAAGAAACTTCACTTCTGTTGGGCCAAACAGAACGTGATAACCGGCATCGACCGCATTGGTCACAGAGAATAGATTCTTCTTCATACCCGGCATGTGATAAACACTCCTCAATGTGAGTGGACCCTTATCACTACTCAGAGAGACAACACCTTCTTGTTCTACTGCATGAAAAGAATTATTAGTCATAATGATTGCATCGTTACCTGAGTAAGCCGCCAAAGAAGAGAACTTTGATTCATCCCCGGTGAGATGATGTCCACACCCTGAATCCACGATCCAATCCTCTTCGAAGTTGATGGCAGCCAAGGCCTTAACGGGCATCGCCGTCATATTGGCCGCAAAGGCTCCTCCCCATCCAGCTTCATCAGACTTTGGCTTCTCCTTCTCCGCTGCATGTCCCAGCTGAAGATTAACCCGACAATCCTTCTTGAAGTGGCTGGTCTTATTGTATCTGAAGCACCTTGGTCCCTCTCCCTTCTTCTTCCCATCAGACTTAGGAGCATAACCCCTATCTTGCTGACCTGAAGTAGAGGGTCCATCATGACCTGACTTCTTCTTCTCCCACTTCTTCTTCTTCTTCCCAGAGAGCAACACATCACTATCTCCCCCAGAGATAGAAGTCCCCGCCATCTGACTTTCCAAACTTTCCTGTGAAGCAAGTAAGTTCTCCAGCTCCAACAGAGATGGCTGATTCGCCCAACCCTGAACTGACATCACAAAGGCAAGATACTCCTTCCGCAACCCGCGGATGATATGCCTCTTCAGTTTTGCCTCCAAGATGGGCTCATCAGGGTCCAATGCAGAAATCTCTTCTGTGAGGTTCTTCATCTTGAGAAAGAAAGTAGAGATGGAAAGATCACCTTGAGAGGCCTTCGCCAACTCATTTTCAAGAAACTGTAGCCGAGCTACATTCTTCTTATTGAACAGCCCATCCAAAGACGCCCAAATCTCAGCAGCAGATTTACATCCAATGATGTGATCGAATAACTCTGGTGAGATAGCCCTCTTGAGTGTGAACTCTGCCTTTGCATTAGTCCTCCTCCAATGTCTCACCTCTGCCATATTATCTCCTGGTTGATGAACTTCTTGTGTGTCTTCTCCTCCAACTATCTCCCATAGATCCTCGCCAAGCAAGTAACTCTCCATACACGACTTCCACTTTTTGATGTTAGTCGATGTGAGGAGTTCAATACTAAGCCCTCTTGTGTATCCAGCTTCCATGGCAAACTATGTGGTTTCTTCTTCACAAAGACGATGTAAACTCAAGTTGATCACTGCTTATCTACTCCAACAACCTCTCTCTGATACCATATTAAAATTTTTGATTTGAATAGTTTAGGAGTAAGCAGGAGTTGCATCAACTGAGTTATAGCCAAACAACCACAATGCCACACAATAACACAATAGTATTTATTGAATCACAAAACTTCATTACATTTCGAGACATACATGGCGAGACATGATTCATAAGAATCACGAAGGAGAGAAGAACAAAACACACCAAAAAACACAAATCTGGTGACCTGACAAAGCAGAGACCGCACAGACCGCTGCACTCCAAAGATCGCCCGGCTTGTCCAGAGACCGCACGAACAGAATACAGGCAAGATGACCTACACTGCAAGACCGCCACCACAGACCACACAAACTGGAGCTTATTGAACTGAACAAAGAACAGAAGTTGTCGCCAGACCGCAACTCAGATCGCCTAACACAGAACGTCGCCTGATCGCTGAGCTCGCTGCGAACAGCACAAGAACAACATAAACCAGTCCGCAGACAAGCCGCTGCCAAACTGTTTATTCAAGCCACTAAGAAATCACCAAGGAAGGAGACCGCAACCTGCTGACCGAAAACCTGCGAACACAACAAATAGTCAACTCGCTTCTGAGATCGCCCGACCTCAAAGTTGAGACCGCACGAAACAACCAAGGCTCTAGTTCTTACAGTTCTCGTTATGAATGACGGGCCCTGTACCCCTATTTATAGGCAAGGAGACGGATGTCGTCACCGCCGCAAAAGAGATACAGTCACCACCCGTCAGATCGCGAGCGGTCTCACAGAGCAGACCGCGCGATCACCCCACTTGGACAACATCCTGTCCAAGACCGCAAATCAGCAGCAGACCGCGCACAAGCCGCGCGGACACAAATCACTCCTTCCTTAGACCGCCTAGAGCAAACCAAGAACATCTGGCCGACTTCAGATAAGTCGCCAGACCGACCTGCATAAGCCGCCCGGTCACAGCGGTTACTCAAGAATAGACCGCCCGGTCTTCTTACAAGGCAGATAAATCAACCAAGCAGAGCAGACCGAAAGAGACCGGAACATACTAGAACAAACCCGGCCAATCACAGCAGGCCGCCAGAGCCAGACCAGTAGAGCACCATCACAGAGACCGCGCGGTCTCTGCGGTCACCAATATATAGACCACCGGCCACCTTCCACTTCACTTCAATAATTTCAACAATGCCTGTGTACCTCTCGATCAACTTCACTCTCGTCGTTCGACCTCCCATCCCATTTATCGACCTCCCGTCCCGTCGATCGGCTACCTATCTCATCAATTTTGCAAAGCCACGCCCGTGATAGAAGACATGACCCATCAATTCCTTCTAGAAGCCAGCATACACGCCAACCATCATGACCCAGTTGAACCTGACGTCTGCCGCCCAGGTCACGCACATGACACCTCAAGTTACGGTCGTGTGCAGCCATTTTCCCGGTCAAATGCTTCCAAAAGGCGACTGAGCTTCCTCTTCAGCATGTGCAGAAATCACGCCCTCAGCCACGAGCACGACCGAGGGCGTGTAATTTTACATTTTTTCCTATAAATAGGAGGGGTCGGCTGAAGCTTTGGGATCCAATTCCAACCACCTTTGTACATATCTTGAGTGATTGAGAGCTATTTTGTGCATTTTCACTTTTCCTTTATGTTTTTATGTCTTTTTGTAATTTTCTCTCTCCTAGTGTTGTTATAATGTCCATTTTGGAAATAAAATGGCTTATTTTTCTATTCTTGTTCTCATTTTCTTTATGTTGATGTGTGTTGGGGGCTTCACTTTGTTTTCTTTTAATTTCGTTTTCATTTTACGTAAGTGTGTGTGTGTATAATAGATTTTATTTATTTTCTTTAATTTCGTTTCCATTTTATGCTAGTGTGTGTGTGTGTATGAGAATAGATTTTATTGCTTTCATAAATTACATTTATCGCTTTCAAAATTTAGCTTTTTATTATAAGTAGAGTGTGTGGGTGTATGAGTATATTTTCCTTTTTTGTAACTTAGCTTTATTTCAAGTCTTTATTACCACCCCCATCCCGGATGAGAGGCTAAGAACTTTTTAGCGCTTGATTAAGATAGTTGGGACGGATACTATTTCTGCATTTATATAAGTCTTTTAATTTTTTTTGTTAAACGCTTATATCTGCTTACAATATTAACATGAATTTTCTTATAATTAATGATGTCCCCATTCCGATGAGTGTCTAATTTCCTTTAGTGCACGATGTCGAAGAGCATTGGGACAAATAAATGGTTTTCTAAAAATAAAATATCCTTTTTAAAATCAATTAACGAGCTAAAGGTTTACCCGAGAATAATGTTGAGTGAGACCATATAATCGATGTATGGTTTTCATTTTTGTTTCCATACACTAGTTAACCGAGAGGCTCGTGCGTATAGATTGATCGCTCATGGGTAAGAGAAGTGTGCTCTGCCCTTGAGAGAGGATGAAGTAAGTCTCCCAAATTGGAATAAAAACCCAATAGATCGGGTTCACAACATAAAGCGAGTATGAAGAATGAGAGTTTAGTCGAATATTCTTAATCTCAGGTGGGCGTACCCTCGAGAGAGGTGCGTCATACTTATGGAACCTCCACGACCAAGCCTTTCTAAATAATTGAAAAATCAGATATTTTACTTCTAAAAAAATCTATTTTCATCTCAATGTAATCGACATCGGACGCTATCATTGTCATCGTTTTCAAAACCCTAGTTATACTTTTATAATCGCTCTATAAAAATTACAAATCAACTCAAAATATTACTCCGATAAAATAATAGTTCGTTCCTTATAAGTAGAAGTAATCAACGAGACCCAGGACTAAATACGACCTTGATATTTTCTATAAAATATCCTATACTATTCACGATAAGGTATACTTGCCTTCATCGATTTTAGTTTGGATAATTTTCCAAAAGCTTTAAAAAGAAAGCTCCTAAATTAATCATCAAGTTTTTGGCGCCATTGCCGGGGAACATTGTTGTTATTTTGAAAAAGGAATCACTATTAATTTTATTACTTATATATTTAAAAATATTAAAAAAAATAGAAAAAGCCAAAACCAAAAAAAAATAATTTTTATTATTAGTATATGACCCGAGGAAACTCCTTGGATGATTCAAACATCCCTTTTGACCACGAAATTGAGCGCACCCTTCGTGAGCTCCTACGATTTCGTGATCAAAACTTACTCGAGTTTCCTGAAGAGTCTATCGAAGATACTTACACTGAAGCTATGACCGATCCAACTCCAGATGCGGCCCCACCATGGACCATGGCATATTATGCCCGGTCGAATTTGGAAGATACGGGATCGAGTATTACACGCCCAACAGTGGCTAATAATAATTTTGAAATAAAATCTAAAATCATTCAAATGGTACAACAGTCAGTCCAATTTGACGGTTTGCCGGATGAGGATCTGAATTTACTCCTTTCTAGTTTTTTGGAAATTTGCGACACTTTTTAAATTAATGGCGTTACTAATAACGATATTCTTCTACGTTTATTTCCATTTTTACTGCGGACAAAGGCTAAGGCATTGTTAAGTTCTCTCCCCAGAGGTTCCATAACTATGTGGGCCCAATTGACGGAGAAATTTCTAACAAAATATTTTCCCCTATCTAAAACCGCTAAATTACGCACAGATATCGCGTCTTTCATTCAATTCGATTCTGAGTCTCTCTACGAGATTTGGGAGCATTTTAAAGAGTTCTTGTGTAGATGTCCTCATCACGTGCTGCCGTCCTGGCTGCAGGTCCAGACATTCTATAATGGCTTAAATTTCTCAACACGATAGATGATCGATGCAACCGCCGGGGAAACATTAAACAACAAAACCCCGGAGGCCGCTCAAGCTCTGTTCGAATAAATGTCCATGAACGCCTATCAATAGAATGCGCCTAGATCGCGCCCTAACAAACCAGCTGGGATATATGAAGTGGATGTCATTTCTCACTTAGCATCTCAATTCGAGAGGTTAAGTAAGCAAGTGGCAAAGATGACTACTTCCTCCTCCACTCCCGCTTGGGCTACAAATAATAATAATAATTTTGTCAAAGAAACTATAGATTACTTAGGCAACCCAGTTCGGCCCCCCTTCAACCCTAACAATAACCCTTATAGTAATAATTATAATATGGGTTGGAGGAACCACCCAAACTTCTCCTCGAAAAATCCAAACAACGCTCAGAGGCCCCCAATTGTGAATCCACAAGGATTTTCGCACGGATTCCAGCCTCCTCCTCCAAAACCTTCTCTGCTCGAAGATGTTTTGGCTAAATACGTCGCATCCACCGAGTCAAATATCCGGAATATTACCGGATCGATTAAAAACTTAGAAAATCAGGTTGGACAGCTTGCGAAGATGGTCTCCGACCGGTTGTATAGAGCTATACCAGGGAACACGGAGCTGAACCCCAGAGAAAATCCCAACGCCATAAACCTTTGCAGCGGCAAGGAGGTAACCTCCCCAAAACGGGTTTATCCTAAGTTACCTATTTCAACACTGACCCCTACACCCTCTTCTTTGATAGATAATTCATCGAGTATTCTGACTGTGCCGAGCGTTTTTAGCCCGTCTCTTCCTTATCCCTCAAAAATAAACAACGAGTGAAAGGACGAGCAGTATAAAAAATTCTTATAAATTTTAAAACAAATCCAAATAAACGTCCCTTTCGGCAAAGCACTCTCCCAAATGTCGAAATACGGGAAATATCTTAAAGAGTTACTTTCTAATAAGAAGAAACTCGAGGATGCTTCGCGTGTTTCCCTTAATGTAGAATGCTTGGTTGTTCTCCTTAATAAATTGCCGCCATAATTGAACGACCTGGGACGGTTCTCCATCCCGTGTCTCTTCGGCAATTTGTTAATGAAGTACGCTCTAGCGTACTTGGGCGCCAACATCAATTTGATGTCCTTTTCACTTTTCAAAAAACTCAATTTGGGCATCCCGAGCCCGAAAAAGATGAGCATACAACTCGCAGATCGCTCGATAAAGTACCCGATAGGGGGGTGGAGGATGTTCTGGTCAAGGTTGACAAGTTTATCTTCCCGGTAGACTTCGTCATCCTGAACATAGAGGTGGACGATGAGGTACCTATTATACTCGGTCGCCCATTCCTCGCAACCTCCCGCTCGTTAATCTATGTTAGGGTCGCCTCCTCCTTCAAGTCCGAGATGACAAAGTTACTTTACAAATTAATCCCTCGATGCGGAACTCCCTATCCAATGATGATTCCGGTTTTAACCTGGAACCCGCGTTTGAAGAAGAATGTACTTTGTTTTCTGAATTCCTCTCCTTAACATTAGATAATTCAGATTTGGCGAATCTATCTTGTCTCAATGACATGCCGACAGATTCGCCATTCAGACCCTTCGATTCAGAAGCCTTAAAAATTAAACCATCATTTGAAGAACCACCAGTCCTCGAATTAAAACAACTCCCCGATAATATGAAATATGTTTTTCTCGAAAAAGATTTAAAACTCCTTGTTATTATTTCTTCTTCCCTAAGTGATTCAGAGACTTCCGAATTAGTAAAAGTTTTAAACAAACATCATCATGCAATTGCATGGTAGATTTTAGATATCAGGGGAATAAATCCCTAGTTCTGTACCTACAAAAATTTTTTAGAAGATAACCCCCGCAAAACTATTCAGCCTCAACGACGCCTTAACCTGAATATGTGGGATGTCGTTAAGACTGAGATTATAAAACTCTTCGATGTGGGAATCATCTATCCTATATCCAACAATATGTAGGTTAGCCTCGTACAAGTCGTCCCCAAAAAGGGCGGTATAACGGTCGTGGCAAACCAGAATAATGAATAGATCCCAACTCGTACTGTTACAGGTTGGAGGGTGTGCATCGATTACCGAAAATTAAATGATGCCACCAGAAAAGACCAATTCCCGCTACCGTTTATCGATCAAATCCTGGGGCATCTTTCAGGTCATCCTTTTTACTATTTTCTCGATGGTCTCTCGGGGTTTTTCCAAATCCCTATTTCCCTGAAGACTAGGAGAAAACAACTTTTACTTGCCCCTTCGGCACCTTCGCATATCGAATGATGTCGTTTGGCCTCTGCAACATGCCATCTACATTCCAAAGATGTATGCTGGCGATATTTGGCGAGTTCGTAGAAGATATCATGGAAGTCTGTATGGATGACTTCTCCATTTTCAGAAACTCTTTTCAAAACTGCCTGAAAAATTTAGATAGAATCCTCCAGCGGTGTGAAGAGACAAATTTAGTTTTGAACTGAGAGAAATGCAACTTCATCATCCAAGAAGGTTTAGTCCTCAGCCATATGATTTCTTCCAAGAGGATGGAGGTCGATAAGGCAAAAGTTGCAATAATTGAACAACTTCCCACACCCTCAAACATAAAATCTATTCAAAGTTTTCTTGGCCACGCGGGTTTCTACCGACGGTTTATACAAGATTTTTCTGAGATAACAAAATCGCTGACCCACCTCCTGGAAAAGGATTCTCCGTTCATTTTTTGATAGCGAATGCGTAGAGGCATTCAAATTTATAAAAAAACAACTTATCAATTCGCCCATTCTGGTGGCACCAGATTGGTCCCTTTCGTTTAAAATAATATGCGATGAGACCGATATTGCGGTAGGATCCGTACTAGGCCAACGCATTAATAAATATTTTCATCCAATCTATTATGCTTCTCTCATGCTCACAACCGCCCAGGCTAACTACACAATGACGAAAAAGGAACTTCTTGCCGTCGTATTTGCCTTTAATAAGTTCAGGCCCTACGTAACGCTTTCAAAAGTAATCATTTTTACTGACCAATCCGCCCTCAAATATCTTTTAGCCAAAGTAGATGCCAAGCCCCTCTTGCTTCTATGGATCCTCCTTTTACATGAATTTGACTTAGAGATCCGGGATATGAAATGGGCTGAAAATTTGGCAGCCGACCACCTATCGCGTTTAGAACACCCCGTCGCAGAAGCGCTCGTCGAACCCAAAATAGACGATAGATTTCCTGAGGACCGCCTCTTAACTGTAAACCACATAAAAACTTCTTCCACCCCTTGGTTCGCAGACTACGCCAACTATCTAGTTGCACGGGTCCTTCCAAAAGATTTTTCGACCCAGCAAAAGAAGAAATTTTTTTCTGATTTGAAAAACTACTTTTGGGAGGACCCCTTTATCTTTCGCGTCTGCGCAGACCAAGTAGTGTGAAGATGTGTTTCAAGCGAGGTGGGTGTGCAAATTTTGCGACACTGCCATGAGGGGCTGGCCAGGGGACATTATCAAGCCAACCGTATCGCGCAGAAAGTGTTAGAAGCGGGCTTTTGTTGGCCCACTGTCTTTAAAGATGCTTACAATTTTGTGAGTAAATGCGATAGCTGCCAGTGGTCAGGTAACATCTCTCATCGTGATGAGATGCCCCAAAACCTTTTTCTCGAGTGTGAAATCTTCGATTTGTGGGGCATAGATTTTGTAGGCCCCCTACCTTCTTCTTTTAATAATCGCTATATTTTAGTAGTGCTCGACTATATATCTAGGTGGGCGGAAGCGCAAGCTCTCCCGACCAACAATGCGAGAGTCGTCGTCCATTTTTAAAAAAAACTATTTTCTCGCTTCGGCACTCCCCGTGCAATAATTAGTGATCGGGGTACGCACTTCTGCAATGCCCAATTTACAAAAAATTTATCTAAATACAGCGTCACACACAAGCTCGCCACCGCCTATCACCCCCAAACAAGCGGCCAAGTAGAGGTAGTAAATCGTGAGATTAAACACATTTTGGAGAAAATCGCTTCATTAAATAGGAAAGATTAGTCATTAAAACTCGACGACGCGCTATGGGCATATCATACGACATACAAGACTGCTATCGGTTGTACGCCATATCGATTAGTCTACGACAAAGCGTGTCATTTACCGGTAGAGTTAGAGCACCGCGCTTTTTGGGCTTTAAAATTTTTAAACTCGATTCGAACCTAGCCTCCAAGAGTAGAAAATTTCATCTAAATGAACTCGATGAATTTCGTGTGAATGCTTATGAGAGTAATAAATTTTACAAGGAGCATTCTAAGTTCTACCATGATCGAAAAATAGAATTTCCAAAAAATTTTGCGCTGGATGATCTTGTCCTTCTTTATAACTCACGCCTTCGTCTTTTTTTGGGTAAGCTCAAATCCCGATGGTTCGGCCCCTTTGAAGTCAAAGAGCTTTAGCCGTATGGGACCGTTCTTATCTTCCACCCCGAAAAAGGCGAATTTAAAGTCAATAGTCACCGTCTAAAATTTTACATTGTTGGCGATCCAGTGGGCGATACTCTCGAATCCTTAGCCCTCCCCAATTTATAATCTCACCATGCCAGATTAGTCAAGCTACGCGATGGTAAACAAAGAGCTTGCGGGAGGTGCCCCATATCTATATAATATTTTATTATGCTTTGCTATTTTTACTTGTTTTTTTTTGCAGGGTTTTTTCCGGCCCCGCCAGCTTTAGTTCAGGGAAGCCTTTTTGCTCCCTCTTTATTTTTATACATACTGCACTTTCATTTTCCCTTCTTCATACTTAAATTACAAAATTGTGGACAATGTTGAGTTTTAAGTATGGGGGCATTTTTCAGTTTTTCATTCAAAAACAAAAAAATAAATAAATAAAATAGTTTACTTGAAAAACCTCCCCAAAATAAAATAGTTTGGTTTGTAAATATAAACTTGAAAACTTGAACAAAAAGCAAAAAAATATTTCAAAAACAACTATATATTTTGTAATTATTTCTACATTTTATCTTGCTTAAATATATATATAGTTTATTTCATAGTACCAAACTTAAATATATATATATATATAATAAACCCCTACTTTACTTTTATTCTTAAAGCATTTAGTTTCGAGAATATCTATTTGTGACTTTTCATAATCGCTAGATTTACTATTCGTTCGTTTATCTATGAATGATAGATTTAAATGTTCGGGGTTAAGTTTTAAAGAATATCTTGTGTTTCTAATTTAAATAGAGGCTTTGTTTTCAAGCACTACTTCTAATTCATCTAAAATAGAGGCATGTGTATTATGTTAGCAAAACAACCTTAGACCTCGATTATCTCTACATTATTTCTTTAGGAATCTAGGAATATTCAAATTACTAAAGTTGCTCTCAAACCTTTTTTTTATTATTCTAGAATTTCTCTTGAAAACACCTTATGTGCACCAATTTAGCTTAGCATAAAAAATTAGAAGAAGAAAAAGATCTTATGTCAATGGGAATAAGAATTCATTTCGTAAACATAGGCGCCCAATAAAAATTTAAAAGATCTTATGTCAATGGGAATAAGATTTCGTTCCTTAAACATAAGCATTGGGTTAATAAAAAACAAAAGAAAATGTTTACCCACATAAATCACTGTGGGCACCAAAGAAAACTAAAAAGGAGGGGTGGAAGGGTAAAATCCATCACCCCTAATTCAAATACTCTTCCTTTTGCCAAAGCTTTCTACCCCATTTTCCCTTAGCCGATTTATTGTATCTAGTTTTAATTCAAAAAATTATTTGAGAGCATAATTAGTAACTTCTA
This sequence comes from Dactylorhiza incarnata, assembly GCA_033032865.1. Classification (NCBI taxonomy): domain Eukaryota; kingdom Viridiplantae; phylum Streptophyta; class Magnoliopsida; order Asparagales; family Orchidaceae; genus Dactylorhiza; species Dactylorhiza incarnata. The sequence goes on from JAWHQI010000515.1 coordinate 748,852, forward strand.
TCGTTTCCTTCACATTTCTTTGAAACAAAGGTTCTTATAATTTTGATCTAATCTCATTTACTAATGATTGCAATTTTGCTTGCTATTTGGTTAATCAAGAAGACTTTTGGCTAAGACATATTTCTCTTCTTAAATCATTTGCATAATTTAGGACTTAACTCTTTATACTCTAAATTTTTATTTTTCTGTCTCTTATGATTAAATAAAACGATAGCAAAAAATTAGAACATATGTTAATCACGTATGAATCTCTCTTACTTTTGCTCTGGAATAGCAAAAACTTAAGTATGGGGGTATTTGATATGTAGTAAAATATATGTATTTTTAGTATAGTTTCTAGTATAAATTTAAGTAATATTGTAAATATTTTATGTAAATTAATGAATAAATTGCTTGTTTTATTATTTTTGTCTTACTAACGTTGTTTTTTTATGTTTTTCAGCAATATTGGCATTTTTTGTTAGGCCACGCCCTAGGTCACGCCTGTGACCAAGGGCGTGTAATCTTAAAATGCCAATTTCCAGCTCGAACGACATCTCATCCCGTCGATCAACATCCCGTCGATCAACATCCCGTCCCATCGATCGGCTTGTTGTCCCGTCGATTTACATGGTCACGCCCGTGTACCTCTCGATCAACTTCACTCCCATCGATCCACCTCCCGTCCCGTCGATCGACCTCCCGTCCCGTCGATTGGCTACCTATCTCATCAATTTTGCAAATCCACGCCAGTGATAGAAGCCGTAACCCATCAATTCCTTCCAGAAGCCATCGTACACGCCAGCCATCACGCCCTAGTTGAACCTGACGCCTGTCTCCCAAGGTCACGCTCGTGACACCTCAAGTCACGGCCATTTGCAGCCATTTTCCCGGTCAAATGCTTCTAGAAGGCGGCTGAGCATCCTCTTCGGCATGCGCAGAATTCACGCCCTTAGTCATAGGCATGAACGAGGGCGTGTAATTTTAGATTTTTTCCTATAACTATGAGGGGTCGGCTGAAGCTTTAATATCCAATTACAGCCAGCTTTTGTACATATCTTGATTGATTAAGAGCTATTTTGTGTATTTTCTCTTTTCCTTTATGTTTTTATGTCTTTTTGTAATTTTCTCTCTCCTAGTGTTGTTATAATGTCCATTTTTGAAATAAAATAGCTTATTTTTCTATTCTTGTTCTTATTTTATTTATGTTGATGTGTGTGTGTGGGCTGCTTCACTTTGTTTTCTTTTAATTTCATTTTCATTTTATGTAAGTGTGTGTGTGTGTAAGAGAATAGATTTTATTTGTTTTCTTTTAATTTCGTTTTCATTTTTTGCTAGTGTGTGTGTGTGTGTGTGTATGAGAATAGATTTTATTGCTTTCATAACTTAGATTTATCTCTTTCATAATTTAGCTTTTTATTATAAGTAGAGTGCGTGGGTGTATGAGATAGTATTTTCCTTTTTTGTAACTTAGCTTTATTTCAAGTCTTTATTACCACCCCCATCCTGGATGAGAGGCTAAGTACTTTTTAGCGCTTGATTAAGATGGTTGGGACTGATACTATTTTTGCATTTATATAAGTCTTTTAATTTTTCTTTGTTAAATGCTTATATCCGCTTATAATATTAACATGAATTTTCTTATTATTAATGTTGTCCACATTCCGATGAGTGGCTAATTTCCTTTAGTGCACGATATCAAATAGCATTGGGACAAATAAATGGTTTTCTAAAAATAAAATATCTCTTTCTAAAATCAATTAATGAGCTTAAGGTTTACCCGAGAAAATGTTAAGTGAGACCATATAATCGATGTATGGTTCTCATTTCCGTTTCCATACACTAGTTAGCAGAGAGGCTCGTGCGTATGGATTGATCGCTCACGAGTAAAGAGAAGTGTGCTCTACCCTAGAGAGAGGATGAGGTAAGTTTCCCGAATTGGAATAAAAATCCAATAGAGGGGTTCACAACATAAAACGAGTATTAAGGAGATTCGATTAAAGAACGAGAGTTCGGTCAAATATTCTTAATCTCAGGTGGGTGTACCCCTCGAGAGAGGTGCATTCATACTTATGGAACCTCCACGGCCAAGCCGTTCAAATTAATTGAAAAATCAGATATTTTACTTCTAAAAAGGCTATTTTCATCTCAATGTAATTCGACATCGGACGCCATCATTGTCATCATTTTCAAAACCCCAGTTATGCTTTTACTATTGCTCTATAAAAATTAAAAACCAACTCAAAATATTACTCGGATAAAATAATTGTTCGTTCCTTATAAGTAGAAGTAATCAACGAGACCCAGGACTAAATACGACCTTGATATTTTCTATAAAATATCCTATACTATTCACGATAAGGTATACTTGCCTTCATCAATTTAAATTTGGATAATTTTCCAAATGCTTTAAAACGAAAGCTCCCAAATTAATCATCAAACCGCAAGAGCTTTAGACGAAAAGCGAGCAGAAGCTGGCTTGACCACGCCGATCTTAGTTAAAGGATTCTCATCTTTCTTCTTGGGCTTCCCAATCTCAGAAGGAGAGTCTGGCTTTAACTTCTTCCTACTAATTTCAGCAGCTTTTTCTTCCTCACCAATCTTTTTCCTCAACTTTTCAGCTGAAGTTATGCTCCTCTAGAGATCAGCCTTTATTTCTTTAGTTGTAATCTGATTGTGATGTACAACTGTCTGGCTAAGCGTCTCTAACGTCTTCTATGAATCAAAAGAACTCTTCACACCAGCGAGATCAAGATCAAGCACTTCTGAAGAAGATCACATGATATCCACCTGACTCGTGATCACCTGTGATGGCGTAATAGACCCCCTTCATCTCCAGTTTCTCAATGGTCTCAGCGGTCTCCTTGACCGCCACCATAGAAAAGCCAGTCTCGGGCACCTTCTTGGAGCCACCCGCCTCTGCTATCCTAAACTCCTTTGCCGAAGATTTTTGTGAGACCGCAGGTGGAATTGCAGCTTTCTTCTGCTCCAAATGCCTCATGAGACTCATTGTCGAATCAACCTTGACGATCACCAAAGCTCAAGATCACTTGTCAGATTTTCAGTTCATGTTTTGGAAAAGGTTCAGAATGACAGGATTCTTGATGCCTTTTTATAGCATTCAGTCACATCAAGGATATTTGCGATCTCTGTGGTCAAAGTGAACATTTCTGAAGTCCATCGGAACTTGGAATTGTGCGGGGATTATGTTTCCCCAGAAGTTCGCGATCTCAAGTGCTCATACTGGAGTTCACCCAGTCTCGGTGGTCTTAGTTTTGGGAGATCGATCAGACCGCCTGTCTTGTCCTCAGCAGCAAATCTTCAAGTTCCCAGCGATCAAGCCTATTCGAGATCGTCAGACCACACGGTCTGGGGCCCTGAGCTTTTCTGTTATTTGCATACTAGGTAGCTTCTTTCCTCTATCCCATCTCACTTATATCCTGGGCAGCCCATAATTTTGAGATCTTCCCATTCGGGCAGGCTTCTGTGTCTAATAATAGGTGGTAGGGGTCCCTAAAAAGGACTTTTGGTTTTAGTCTAGATCGTAATAACAGCCTAAACGGTCTCAATTTTTGTCCTCCCTAAGGTTCCTTTTCCGGTCTCACTTCCTAGTGGCACCCTTCTCAAATACTCTGGGCCCTTAGTAATCGGTCGTCCATAATTTTTTCCCTTTTCCTTCAGTGTAAGTTATGGAGGTACAATTTTTGTACCAACAATGGAGGCCTCCATGGTCGATATTCCGGTAGTTTGGGACTTTTTCGATGTATTTCCAGACAAATTGCCTGACCTTCACGACGACACGTGAACTTTCAGATTCAGCAGGTGCCCAGAGCCAGGCCCGTGTCTCAGGCACTACACCATATGGCACCCAAGGAGCTGGTTGAATTTCACACGCAGCTCCAAGACATAGTAGAGTCAGGATTTGTTAGGCCAAATTTGTCACCATGGGGAGCTCCGGTGTTATTTGTGAAGAAGAAGGATGGGTCACTCCGACTCTGCATCGACTACCGGGAGCTTAACCGCCTGTCAGTGCGGAATACTTACCCTCTACCGAGGATCGACGAGTTATTTGATCAGCTTCAGGGAGCCCACTGGTTCCCCAAGCTTGACCTGAGATCAGGATATCATCAGCTGGGGATCTAGGAGGAGGATATACCGAAGACGGTGTTTAGCTCGCACAATGGATTGTGTGAATTCACGGTGATGCTTTTCGGGCTCATGAATGCTCCCTCCTTATTCATGAGTCTGATGAACTGTGTCTTAGAAGCCTACTTTGACATCTTCATCATAGTCTTCATCAACGATATCTTGATCTACCCCAGGTCTAGGGAGGACCATACCAAGCACTTGACACTAGTGTTGGTGAAGCTGAGGGATCACCAGATGTATGCTAAGTTTTCGAAGTGCTAGTTCTGGCTGCAGGAGGTAGCATTCTTGGGGCATACTATTAGCAGAGTCGGGTTGGCATTAGACCCGGCGAAGGTGCAAGTAGTTAGGGAGTGTCCGCAGCTGAAATCGACTTCAGATGTATGTAGCTTCCTCGGACTAGCGGGCTACTACTGCAAGTTCTTGCAGGGGTTCTCAAAGGTCATTGTCCCGCCCACATCTTTGACGAAGAAGGATGCAACATTTACCTAGACAGCTCAGTGCGAGGCAGCATTCTAGGAGCTGAAGGACAGGCTCACCTCAGCCCCAATCCTTGCCCTTCCATCTGGGAAGGATTAATTCCAGATCTACACTGATGCATCTTATCAGGGGATGGGTGCAGTATTGATGCAGCACGGAAATGTCATAGCTTATGCATCGAGGCAACTGAAGAAGCATGAGAAGAACTACCCAGTACATGATTTAGAGCTCGGGGCTGTGATCTTTGCCTTGACAATTTGGAGGCATTAACTTTATGGGGTTCATTGTGAGATCTTCTCAGATCACAAGAACCTCAAATATATAGATACTCAGAAGGACCTGAACCTAAGACAACAAAGGTGGTTAGAGTTCTTATGCGATTATGATTACACCATGCACTATCACCCAGGGAAGGCAAACATGATGGCGGATGCCTTGAGCAGGAGAGATGATACATTTGGACCGGAGCCCTGATGGCTATGGAGTTGGTGAAGATGCTAGAGGACATGGAGATCATATTGGTATCCAGGGCCGAGCCTGAGATCTATAAGGAGTACCTAGCCGCCTTGACCATTACTTGTGACATTCGAGACCGCATCAGGACACAGCAGCGACAGGATACATCATTGGAGCCAGTATTCAGAGATATAGGAGGGGGAAACTCGAGATACTACTCATTACAGGATGACTTCGTTCATTTTCAGGGCCATATATATACCCATAGGAGGTGGGATCCGGGAGGACATACTCAAGGAGGCACACTGCACACGGTATTCAGTGCACCTCGGGATCACCAAGATGACGGCACTCCAGCGGAAGACTATGTACTGGCATTGGATGAAGAGGGAGATCATATCCTTGGTGATGCACTGCGAGACTTGCCAGCGAGTAAAGGTTGAGTTCAAGAGCCCTGGAGGTTTACTATAGTCGTTACCAGTTCTATAGTGGAAGTTCAAGGACATAGCCATGTATTTTTTGCATGGGCTACCGCAGTCCCACTCTGGGCATGATTCCATATGGACTGATTGACCAAGGTGGCCAGATTCATTCCAGTCTAGAAGGACACTCTAGTTGTTGTATTTGTGAGATTATTTGTGGAGCGGTTCATCAGGTACCATGGCGTGCCCAGGATGATTGTTTTGGAAAGAGATGGTCGCTTCACTTTGAGGGAGTGGAGGGCAGTGCAAGCATACTTAGGGTCTCGACTTACCATCAACACCACCTTCCATCCATAGATCGATGTCCAGACAGAGCGCACCAACAGGACGATGGAGGACTTGCTACGCTTGTGCATTCTAGATACGGGGAAACCCTGGGAGAGGCTGTTACCACTGATAGAGTTTTCCTACAATAACAACCACCATGCGAGCATTGAGATGGCACCATATAAGGCCCTTTACAGGAGGAAGTGTCAGACACCATTATCTTGGGTCCAGGACGAGGATCCAAGGGCACTCGGATCAGAGTATATAGATGATACAAATGCTTTAGTACGGATGATGTGTGATCAGATGCTGAAGGCTTAGAGCTGGAAGGCCAAGTATTATGATGCAAGGCATCAGAAGGTGGAGTTACTGGTAGGAGACAGATTTTTCTTGAAGATACGACCAATGCATTGTGTCTTGCAAGTGCGAGGACAAAAGAAGCTCAGCCCTCGATTTATGGGGCCTTATATGTTCCTGGAGCGGATCGGCCCCTTGGCTTATAGGCTGGAGCTGCCATACCTGTTGGCAAACATGCACGGCGTCTTCCATGTCTCCTCAGTTCTAAGAGCCCTACTTTGGCCAGAGAAGCATGTTTCGGCTACAGCAGGCCCGATTACATCTGACAGATCAGTCCATCTAGAGCCCATCTGTATCGATGATACAGCCATCCGAGTTCTGCGAAGAAAGAAGGTTCCCTCATCAAGGTGTTGTGGTCCAATCATGGACGGGAGGAGCACACATGGGAACCAAAGGACCTTATGCAACAGTAATATCCGGGACTATTCACCTCAGGTACAACCTAAATATGATTTTAAATTCCTTATTCTCATCTTGCATAAAACCCCGTAGACCCGAACTTAAATTTCGAGGACAAAATTATTTTTTTATTGGGATTTGTAACATCCCTAATCCTACTAGACCCTATGGTGGTGTTATGGTATAGCATGAGGAGAGAAGGGTGAGTGGAGGCAAGAGGATGACCTTAGAGTTCACTAAATTAGGGTGAACTCACATAGAGCTCAGAAGTGAGCACAAGACAACTTAGGTCAAATTAGCCAAATTGAACTCACAAGTATTGATTGACCTCGCCATTATGTTCCTAACCCTAAATGAGCCTCACTTGACCAAGAGCCCCAACAATTAGTCAACCAAATAGGTCAAATGACCAAAGTCAAACATATGTCAGTATAGCCCTATTAGACACAATTAGACTCAATTGACTCCCAATACATCAAATGGACTTCACTTAGGTCCTCCTAATCATTATGGGAGGTCATTAGGTTAATAATCACTAATTGATTCCACTCAATTTCAAGGAATTGACCAAAGTCAACTATTAGTCAACATAACCAAAATCAACCCAATCAAGGATCAATTGACCCTCAATTGGACAAATTGACTTCATTCCTAACCTTTTAACCCCATTAGAAATCTATTGGACCCAAAAGCCTCATCAAGTGGTCAACAAATTCATCCAATTTGACCAAAGTCAAACTTAGTGAAAGTGCACAATGTGCCCCTGAGTATTCTCTAGAGGGGGGTGAATAGAGATTTAAATATTTTCTACACTAATTATGCACACATTATAACAACTCTAAGTATTATACAATCAGCAATCCAAAGATAGAATAAAGTAAATATGGATTGCTGAAAAACTAAACACAAAAAAATGAAAGTAGGGACAACACAAAAATTCAACACACATAGGACACATGAATTTTTATAGAGGTTCCCCGAAATGTGGGTACTCCTCTCTTCTACCTCTCTGGTAGGATTGCACAACCTGTGCCTGAGTATTTTGATAAGGAGACTCTTAGAACCACTGAGTCTTTTGATAAGGAGACTCTTAGAACCACTGAGTCTTTTGATAAGGAGACTCTTAGAACCTTTGAAATCTTTGAAAGGGGGATTAATAAAACTCTTTTACAGTTTGTGAAATTAAGGAGAAGAAAGTAAGAAGAGGGAGAAAAGAATTATGTTCTTAGAATTCTTCAGAAGCAATTTCTCAAGAACTCCAGCTTCTGATTTTCACTGGATCTGTATATGATAAACCCTTGCTTATGATTGTGATGATTTGCAAGGGTTATTTGCTTGATACTTTTCTCTGATCACTAATTGTAATCTAGCTGCTGTGAGATGAAGAAGAAGCAGTTATGTATTTTTCCTGTGCAGAGAGAGCACTTGTGTTTCTGACTTAGGTTTGAAGGAGGAAGGAGGAAGAAGAAGGATAACCCTATTCGACGGAATAATAATGATGATAAATAATGCTATCTCCTTCTCCTCTTCAGCAAACTTATACTGTATAATTGGTATTTGAATTTCTTTCCCCTTTTAGGCTGTCCTAAAAAGGAATCCTTATTGGACATTTGATTTGCCTTTCTTCTTTTGGTCCCGACCCATCCATTTGTTTTGAATACCTTCCAAGAATGTTTTAGCTGTGTCCTGGAATACTCTATTCCATTCTTAGCAATAAACGAGCCGCTGGAGAACTGTCTCTAGCCTTGTGGTGCTTCTGAAAAGATATTAAAAGGACAACAGAAGAAAGCTTCCTTTTCAAACTATATTCGACGCTGCGCGAATTGAACTTCTTTCTTATCGACGCACCTCTGAGTTCTTGTAGGAGTAGCTTTGAAATCCTTATTAGCTCTGACTATACTCAGATGTCGACGTAGCATTGAATTGACTTCCTTCTTATCGACGCACCTCTGAGTTCTTATTGAAGTGGCTTCGAAATAGTTTTTAGCTCTGAATGAACTCAGATGTCAACATTATATCGAATACTTCTCGACGTATCCATCGAGTTGAAGTCTTGAAGTTGGAATTCATCTTCTACATCGAGTTGAAATGGAAGTTGCATCGGCTTCACTGATGGCTTCGACAAGCTCTTCCTTCTACGCCGAGTTCCTTTCAACGTTGCGTTGACTTGACTTAAACTTCGACAGGCTGATTAAGTTGCTTGGACTTCTAGTCAGAGTAGCGTCGACATTAATTCAAAGTTGCATCGACTTTCATTCGACGCAAGTCTTAACTTAACTGACTTTGTGATTCTCTTGACTTGACCTTGACACTCTAAGATGAGTGTGACACCCTAAGACATATAATGACCAATTTACCATTTCTATACAAGGAGGGTATTATAACCTAACTGATGAAATCACTTTAAATAATTTGTTAGATAAATCATAAGGGTTTTTCCCAATAATCTCCTCCTATTTATCATAACAAATTTTACAAAATTAAGTAAGTGATTTCAATCATGCTTAGACATCAATTCAAATACTAACAAGATATACATAGACAATAAAACATAAATGAATGGAATCACTGACCATATTATATATTGTCAAGTAGTTATATTGTTCAACACAGCTGTGTACTCCAGATATTATAATGCAGAGTGTTCATATTTATAGAATACCTGGACTTCAATGTTCTTTGTCAGAAATTTTCATTTTCCTTGAGAAGACCAGAGGTATCACCTTTCTTGCATCAAAGACAATAGGTTCATTTTCTTCTTCAGAATTCCTGTCAGCTTCTTGATGGATTACATTCTCTTTGGGAGGCTCCCACTGAGATTGTGCATCTTGTTTAGCATTTAGAACAACCTCCTTAGCAATCTTTGATACTTCATCTAAAAGTAAATCATCTTCTAGGATCTCCTCTTGAGTTGATGGAAGCTCCCCCTGGTTTACAATAGGAAATTCTTCAGCTAGTTCCTGAGCAATTGTAAGAGGCTCCCCCTAATTTTGTACAAGATTCTCTTGCGGGCTTGTAAGAGGCTCCCCTGGACATTTGCATCTGAAATTTCTGGCCTTACTGTTTGGAATACATTAAGTTTATCATGACCAGGAACTTTAGCAGCTTTGTCCTCCTCCTAGCCACTCTTTTCTAGGTTAGGCCTTTCCTCCTCCTGAATCTTCTCCCCCTTCTGAACCTTACTGACATGGGAGGTTACGGAATCTTTTGTTACCAAGGAGGAGGACACAAATTCTTTGAGAGCTAGGAAGTACCCTTTTGAATCAAGCACTTCACTCTTCATCTGAGAGTACTTTTTATTGAACCATCTGGCTTGAGTGGCCAGTAGGTCAGCAAATATGCTTGAGGCCATCCCTACAACATTAGAGATTGCTTGCTCAATATTAAATGGAGGTGTAGGATGGGATGTAGAGGCAGGTGGAGGTGTGGATAGGATTGCTGGAGGGTTTGGAGTGAAGTTCTCTTTGAGGCCTCATGGATCTTGGTGGTAGCGGAGTAGACTGATTGTCTGTGAATTTGGTGGATGGTTCTTGCTGAGGCAGGAAAGGAACCTGATGTGCAGGTTCTGTGTCAAGGATGGATGAACTGGCCTAGTTGAAGTGGGTTGGATCAACGTCTGGATCAGCCTCCGGTTGATTATCTTGTTGATTTGCTGGGATGTCCTATGGAAGAGAACCATCCCTTGGGGGATATGGTAGATTAGGCTCTATATCTTGTGGTGGTGTAGAAGGAGGAGGTGAAGGTGCAGATTTTCTAGGCTTTAGAATCTGCCTGGTCCATTTGGAGAAAATTCTAATGTTCACTCTTTTTCCTGGTGGAATTTGCACCCCTTTTGCTTTGCAGACCATGGGGTAATGATGAAATACCACCTGACTCATTATTCTCATATATGCAATTTCTTTATGAGAGTACTTGTGCCCAATCAATCTTAGAAGCCACCTTCCCCAGTTTATCTTCTTTTTCAGGATAAGAACTCCCATTATTTGAAGTTGCTGCTTGGGAATAGCATCATGTGCTGAAATCATACACATCAGCACCTTCCCTACTATGTCAGCTAGGAATCTGTATTCTTCTGCCACATTATTCTTTTTCAGGTGTATGGCCTTTTCCTTCCTGAACTGCATTATCTGCAGAGCTTTGATGATCTCTTCCCCTGTAAGTTCATCTGAATCACTACCAATGGGTAAATCATTTGTTTGAGATAACATTTCCTCTATTATACTGATATCATGTCTATATTTTTTCCCATGGAGGGTGTCATCAGTTCCTATGTGAATATTGTCCTTTAGCTCTGACAGATCTACATCAAAAAATTTGCATCTTGTGGAGATCAACTTTGTTATCCCAGCTGTATGGAATAAGCCAAGAATGACTTTGAAGCTTTTGGCAACAACATTGAATGAGTCAACATCCACGTCAAAACTAGTATTTATCTACGGAGGAACCATTGATGTTGAAGTACCTGCAAAAAGAAATAAGAGAGAGAAAAAGAGACGAGAGAAAGATGTAGGAGAGTTGGGGAGAGGAAGAGCACAAGAGCAGGAAAGAGAGAATTTGAAAGCTTAATGAATTCGACGCCAATGGTGCTTAAAAGAAGATGATTCGTCGCACCTTAGGGTTTTATTGGAAGCACCGTCGACAAAGATTAATAGACAGCACGCCAAAATGTGTCGAAACAGCTTCTAGAAGTGAAACTATGCGAGCTTAGTATATCAACGTTGCGTCGATTAGGACTCAAGCACTTTCAAATTAAATGAGCAACTATTAAATTGACGTATCCGTTGATATGAAGTCGGCATTGCGTCGAATGCTTTTTGAATTATCTGATTTAGATGGATCTCGAAGCTGGCGTCGAATAGAATTAGATGGTACGTCGAATTCTATTCGACGCAACTCGAATTATCCAGTATGTATTGCTTTCAAAGCAGGCGTTGAGTAGAATTAGACGGTACGTCGAATTCTATTCGACGCAACTCTGACTAAATAGCTCTATTTTCTTTAGAAAGTTCTTTTTGTTTTTTCCAGCAATGATTTTTATTGAAAATGGTATTTATACTATCATTTTTATGAACAACAGAATATAACAAGAGAATTCAGAGAAGAAATCACTCCCTTGTTGGATTTAGTTATTTATTAGGTCATAGTTCTTCCTTCCCCTTCCATTATCTACTAGGAGGGATCCTACCTAATCCTACACAAGTTGTTAAAACATTAAAAGGAACCCATGTTACCTTGGGCCATTTGCTTTACCATTGTAAGGTTCTATGAAAGAGTAGATGGGTCTTTCATGATATAATTTTGGATGGCAGAGAGTGAGTTTATCAAACCTTGATTTATTATTTTGATACTTCAGATGTGTATAAAATGTATCTAAATATAATAAATCAACAGAGTGTTTAATTATTCTACTTTTGGCTTTAACCTTTAATTATTGTTGGTTTATTTCTCTGTATTACTCTTGCGTAGATATTTTTTTACATTGTTTAGATTTACTTTATTAAGCACAGTTATTTTATTTGGATTATTAATATCCTTATCCTTAGTTAGTGCACTCCTCTCACTTGTATGAAAAACACTAGGTCTTATAAATCGAACTGGATTTTTCCAGGCTGGTCTACTAGTGATTTCTGTGCTAGTGCAAGGGTCTGCTCCTAGACATAGGTGTTTAAATCTCATGGAGAGATTTTGTGCAATATCCTTGAGCTTTTGACTCCTCCCATTGAGAGAGACCTCAAAGGCTTTTGCTAGTGTTAGCTCTTCTTTTAATTTTAGATTTTCATTTTTGATTTCTATTAATTCTATTTCTTTACCCTGAATTTTATTTTTCAAATCATTATTTAATGAATATAATTTATCTTTCTTAAAATAATTTAATTCTTCCTTATTTGTTTCTAATTCTTTTTGTATTTTGAGAAAATCATTGCAAAATTCTTTAAAGCAATTTTTAAAATCATTAGAATTGAAATCAAAATCATCAAACAGAGATACATGTTCTTCTTCATCATCTGAAGATATCCCAAATGCCATCATGCAGGCTGTTCAGCATCTTTTTCTTCATTAATTATGCAATCTCAATTCTCGTTTTAATTCACGTTTTCTCTGACATAAAAATAGCTAGTTTCTCGAAGTAGAAGTACTCGACAGACCCAAATCTAAATACAACCTTGATATTTTCTACAAATATCCTATACAATACACGATAAGGTATACTTGCCTTTTTTAAATGATTAGTTTGGATAAATTAAACAAAAACTTGCAAAACTCTCTCCTTTTTTTATCAAATCAAAAGAATTGGGCCCCGTCGTCGGGGCATAATCGTCGATATTTCGAAAGAAGAAAAGAAATTTACTTCTATCTCTCGATAGGATAACGGTTAGTTTCTCGAAGTAGGGGTACTCGCGAGTCTTCGCAAAAATGCCCGCCTAATTCTATTCTCCCTCCGGAAAGGCTTTTGCAATTCAACTTTAAATCCATCAAGTTTGTTCCGTTGTTTCCAGGGATTTTGGTTGATATTTTGAAAAGAAAATATGCTATTTATTTTATCAAAAAAATCAAAAACAACAAAAAAATCATAATTAAAATTCTGAAAAAAACTTATGAAAAATTTACCATAAATAAATAAATAAATGTTATTTCCTTTTTCTAATTTGTTTTTTCTCTTTTTTTTTGCTCCCTTATTTCCTTTTATTAAGTATTAATATCTAAATAAATTTGTATATATAGAAAAATCCCAAAAAATGATGAAAATTTTATATTTGAAAAATCCAAAAAAGTTTTATTTTCTTTCTGTTATATATATATTATTTTCCCTCTCTTGTTTTTTATCTTTCTTATTTTTTTTACACCTTTATTTTTTATTAAGTATTAATATGTATATAAATATCCATATTTAGAACAAAAAAACACAAAATGATGAAAATGTTTTTTTAGAAAAATCCAAAAAAACTCTCTCATGAAGAGGAGTTTGACTCTGCTTCAGAGTCACTCCAGGTTTCAGCAATGAAATCTTTGCCCTTCTTCATCTATCCTCCTGAAAGACTTCTTCTTCTGCTCATCTCTGTTGCTGCTCCTGTCTCTTTGTTCTTGTGGACACTCAGGGGCTATGTGCCCTGGCTTGTTGTAGGAGAAGCAAATCACCTCCTTCCTTGGAGTCTTATCAAATCGAGGCTTTGAGCTCCTCGCTCTTCTCCTTAAGTCTTCTATCTTGACCCACTTTTTGAATCTCCTAGCTAGGAGACTGAACAATTCATCTTCAGGAGTGGAAGGCTCTCCTTCAGCAGCTTTCAAAGCAAGACACCTTTGGATAAGAGTTGGAGTTGTCTTCTTTGCCTCTATTTCAGCTCTGCTTTTCAGAAGCATTTCTTATGACTTAATCTTTCCTAGCAAAGCATTAGTAGAGATCCTCTATGGCATCTAGACTCTAAGATGGCCCAGATCCTTGAGTCCCATGAGCTTGGGAAGCACATGAGGATCTTATCATTGATCTCTGTCAGAGATATCTCCTTGTCCAGACACTTTAGCTCATTGATAATGATGCTGAATCTGTCATACATTTCCGCAACACTTTCATTGGTTTTCTTTTGAAAGTTCTCATATTGGGATATGAGAAGGGACTTCATGTCCTTTCTTTCATCAGAAGTCCCTTCTACCATTCTGGTAAGAGATTCCAAGATCTCTTTTGCTGATTGGCAGTCAGCTACTTTCTGGAAAATGTCATCTAACATTATGGAAACCAGAATGTTCATAGCCTTGGCATCACATGTTTTCTGCTTCTTCTTAGCCTCTATCCACTCATTTCTTGGGGCAGCTTCCAGTTGTAAAGATCCACTGGCATCTTGTCTGACTGGAGCTAGGGGACCTGAAATTATAACCTCAAAGATGTCTTCATCAATTGAGTTCATGTAAAGCTTTATTCTAGCCTTCTAGAATGTAAACTTATTTAGGTTACACACTGGTGGGCTTGTTGATACATAATCCTTAGAACTCATTTTCTTTTAAAAAATAGTTTTGTTTAATTTAAAATAAAGAAATGAGAGTGAGGAGATCTTTTGATCAAGTTGTTAACCTTTTAATGATGAACCTATCTCTGATACCAATTAAAAGTGCACAGTGTGCCTCTGAGTATTCTCTAGAGGGGGTGAATAAAGATTTAAATATTTTCTACCCTAATTATGCACACACAACAAAAACTCGAATTATTATGCAATCAGCAATCCAAAGACAGAATAAAGTAAATACTGATTGCTGGAAAACTAAACACAGAAAAATGAAAGTAGGGACAACACAGAAATTCAACACATAGAGGACACATGAATTTTTATAGAGGTTCCCCAAAATGTGGGTACTCCTATCTTCTACCTCCCTGGTAGGATTTCACAACCTGTGCCCGAGTCTTTTGGTAAGGAGACTCTTAGAACCACTGAGTCTTTTGATAAGGAGACTCTTAGAACCACTGAATCCTTTGAAAGAGGGATTAATAAAACTCTTTTATAGTTTGTGAAATAAAGGAGAAGAAAGTAAGAAGATGGAGAAAAGAATTTTGTTCTCAGAATTCTTTAGAAGCAATTTCTTAAGAACTGCAGCTTCTGATTTTCACTGAATCTGTATATGAGGAACCCTTGCTTATGATTGTGATGATTTGCAAGGGTTATTTGCTTGATCCTTTTCTCTGAGCACTTCTTGTAATCTAGTTCTGGTAAGCCAGTATGTTACTTTATTATGGTATGGAGGACAATCCCTAATAACTCACCCCTGACCATACAAGACTGACGGGTTGTAAGCAAGAATACGCAAGAACCCATGGAAGTGCACCTAGGACATGTACAACAGCGTACGTAAGGTCTAGGTCTAGTAGTGTGTTTACCCACCTAGAAGTGGAGTGCCTGATCCACTGTATCCGTTACCACGTCGGAAGTACCTGAGAGGCTTGCTACCTCTGAAAAGCGGGTACAAAAGGTCTGTGCACGCAGAGTCGTGTGATTGAGTTGCACTGTATGAACATAGCATAACATAACATTCATACATACTATATGTATATATATTTGCAAACCCTTATCATATAAATTAGTATGAGCTCTTTTATATGATAAGTTACATTTCTGGAAACCTTAACTTATATGCTTGTATGGGCATTCATATAAGTTAAGGTACTCTAGATGATAGTGTTAGTTTACTTATTACCTTTACTTGTGCTGCATTTACTTATTTACTGCTCATTTAATACCTATTGCTGTCATACATATTGGAACCGAGATTCGGCCCAATGAGGAGTTCGGACCCCTAAAAGGGGGCAACTAGCACTTACTGACCCCGTAGAGGAACCTGACCGAAGACTTATGGAAGTATCTAGCGCAATCTAAATCACCTAGAGGGGGTGAATAGGTGGATTATATGGCTTTACGCGGAATTTAAAAAAATGAACAAATAAGCGCACAGAGAAAAGAGCACACACCACAAACACAAGGATTTATAGTGGTTCCCCGATGTGGGTAATCCACTTTCCCGCCTCGCCTATCTAGCACTCCAAGGATAGATTCGGCTACTTCACCAATCTCAGATTTTTTCAAATCTTACAACTCTGAGTCATAACTCCTACAACTCAGAGCAAACTACTCCTACAGAAACTCGGAGAAAACAAAATCTCTCCTACAACTCTGAAGCAAACTTCCTACAAAAGCGTGTAAAGGGATTTTTACAAATACACTTAAGATTGACACTCAATTTAACTTAGAAACTCTAGGGAGATTTCCTTTCTTCAGATCTGAAATAGAAATGTCTTCTTCCTTGAAAATGACCTTCAGTCGGTTGAGAGCTGAGGAAGAAGAAATCTGATTCAGTAGATCTTGTCGACTCTAGCTTTTGAAGATGAATCGCAAAATATTTCTGGTTGGCAACGAGAAAGTCGTGCGAGAATGAGAGGGATGCCGACTGATATTACAAGAGATTGAAGTTCTGATTCACGATTAGCGATTAGGGTTTTTCGAAATAACCCTTAGGTACTTATAGAAATCTTCTCCAACGGCTATAAACACAAATTAGGGAAAACCTTCCACGTGTACTGTACATGGCGGAAGCCCTAAAGGAAAGCCGGCTGTGATTTTGAAATAGAAACCGCGCTGAACCAATTCGTCGGATAGAGGAAATTACGCGACGATTTTGTCTTCGACGAAAATACTTAGAGACTTAAAATTAGTCAGGAAGATATACAGAAAAGAATTCTCGATAGGGAAAACATTACTCGACGAAAGATGTTTATCATTCGACGAAAATGATTGTTACTCGACGAAAACACTTAGGATAATATTTTCTTCCAAAACTTAAGAACATCAACATCTTCTTCTTAGATTCTCCTTTGTGTTTGAATAAGAAGTACACCCCAATAAAGAGATTTCACATGAGTCAACACCTTGGTCTATATAATGAGGAATTACATTGCATAGGCATTTGTTTTATGACTCATTGAAACCTGACATTGGTTTGTACTTAGCCATTTAGAATCTGCAAACACATAACTAAAATGCTATATCAAATACAATATCAATTCACCTTAGTTTAAGGGATACTTCTTCAAATCAAGGTTATTGTGGCTATAATACCCAATAATCTCCCTCTATTTGAAGAAATTAGAACCCAATCTACTAATATGAATTGCACACTGTTGGGGACTCGGCGCAA
Source organism: Dactylorhiza incarnata (assembly GCA_033032865.1). Lineage (NCBI taxonomy): Eukaryota > Viridiplantae > Streptophyta > Magnoliopsida > Asparagales > Orchidaceae > Dactylorhiza > Dactylorhiza incarnata. The sequence continues at coordinate 766,092 of JAWHQI010000515.1, forward strand.
CCAACTCGACCAAAAGCCCAGACTTTTGGTCGAGTTGGTTGCGCCGAGCCCAATAAGTGGTATCAGAGGGGGTCACGGGTTCGAAACCCCGGGTCATTGCTGGGGGGCATTGTTGGGCTGCGGTCAGCAATTGCCCCGGCGTGTTGTGCTATTCCAAGCGGAAGGGCATGTCCCTCGTGGGCCTAACTGGCTGCCCCGTGGATCCTGCTTGGGTAACCAGCTCTATTAAGGATAGGTAGCACCTTCACTAATAGTCCGGGCTTTTGGTCGAGTTGGTTGCGCCGAGTCCCCAACACACACAAAAAGAATAATAATCACAAGCAATAATAAATATCAATGTGAAAGAGATAGCAATAAAACATTTAGATAAAAAAGTTTTTAAGAGTTTGACACGCAATCGTAACACTTTGCTTAAGGCATCTTAGCCTTTTCATTCCTGCTCTTCTTCAATTGCCTGTCAAAATAAGCTTTTGGCTTTGGATAATACTTTGGAGGAGGAGGAGGAGCACTTGGGTTGTTGAAGCCATACTTTCTAAAATGAATTATTCTTTTCAACTTTGATGCCTTCAGCTTGTTGATTTCTTCTTGATCATAATAATTCTATGGCTCTTCATTTGAAATTTCAATCAGATTAAAGGTGTCCAAGATTAAGTTTTTGGAAATTGGACTCCAATTTTCACCATGGTTTCTTCTCTCTTCCACTGTATCTCTGAAAACTATATTAGCTCCCTTTCTTTCTCTTACATCTTGATCAGATCTTCTTTCTGTAAAAGTCTTTTGCTTTTAAGCAGGACGCTTCGAGGATTCTGCAATCTCCTCCTGATCAGACCACACAGGAGAGTAAAATGCAGGAGGAACATAAGGTTGTTCCTCAAACACTTGCTCAGGATAGGCTTGCTCTAAATAGACTTGTTCTTGAGCATAAGAGCCTGGAACACTACCTGTGAAGACATCATGAAGCCAACCTGCATTTTGAGATTTATAAACATTGCTTTCCTGAAATCTGATTTCTACCATTCTGTTTAATTCATCCATCTTTGTTATCATATTCTCCTCCCCCTTTCTAACTTCTTCATGAAGAGTTTGGAGAACTTCATCAGAGAAGCTTCTTATGGCAGTGAAAAGGATTTGATTATTGGCTTCTTGAGATCTTAACAACATCTCCTAACCTCGGTCTACTTTATCAGCTTGTTCATAAAGAGAAAACATACCTTGAGCAGAGAGATTCATAGCTTGAGCAACTTTATCAAACTTATCATCAAGTTCTCTTCTTAGAATCCCCATATTATGATTTATTGCAGCAAGACCATTATTAACATCTTTTTCAACTTCTGATATTTTGTTGTACACCTGATTGAGAGAAAAATTCAATATGCTCGGCCTGGGTCCTGAGCAGAGCCTCAATTGTCTGTAACAATTCATTTGGAGAGGTTGCTGTAGGAGCAGGTCTTGGAGAAGGAGCTCTAAAGCTTTCACCAAAAGACATGAAGTTGTGAGAATCTTCTTTTCTTGGAGAGACAAAAGCATGCTCAGATTGCACATCCTGGAGGGGGTTCAATAAGTGCAATGGCATTTGATCGGATCTCATCATCACTTACTTCAGTTGTCATGCTCTACTCCCCCTCAGAGCTTTCAATCACTTTAGTGTGCACAGAATCTGTAGCTGGTGGTTCACCTGCATTAGAAAGAGGTCCACTAGATGTGCGTGCATTTCCCTATTCCGAAGCTTCCTTACCAGACAATTGAGTCTTGATTACTTTATCAACCAAATTTATATTTACTTTAGCACTGGGGTGCTCACCACCATCATCACCATCATCACCACTACTGTCATTGATCATCTGCAGCTTGTGATTTAGAACTGGATTTTGATGAAGAACTTGCATTGGGAGAGGTGATAGGAAAAGGAATAGGAGAGGGTAAAGGGGAGGGAATAGCTTGAGGAGATCCTGGAGGAATACTTGGACCTTGAGTATTTAGGTCCTCCCCCTGGGCTGGTGCCATGACTGATTTCACATTTTTCTTCTTCTTCAACCTTGGAGCTGCTGCCCTTTCCTCTTCTGAATCAACTACAACATGCCTCTTTAAACCAGGCCTCACAATCTTTCTATCCCACCTCTGAAGGATTGAAGAATCAATTTTCTTCATGGGATGCAAAGCACTCCCAGATGCCATATTGAACAACTGGCCATCCACTTGATTCAAATAGAGAGAGATGATCCTTCCAAAATTTGGAGTCATCAGACTGGCTTTAATCTTTTCAAACAGAATTGTTCCCCAATCAACCTTTTCCCGACAAATGATGCCACCTGCCATTTTGAACATTTCCTTTGAAAGGTAGTCGTGAGAAACTACCTTGCAGAGAATAACCTTGCCCAAAATATCTTATAGTAACTTTCCTTCATCATTCATGTTTTTCCTTCTTACCGATTTGGTGCCCCTTGGCAAACCGCAGAAAAGTAGAGTTCTGACAAAGTCCTCTTCGAGCAAACAATCCTCTTCATCTACCACTGGTAATCGCAGAAATTTTGTTAAATGGGAGGGCTTCATTTTGATTATCTTTCCTTTGACAGAAGATTTAATAACTCTTCTAGAATGGCGAACAGAGGCATTCTTGCAGAACTCAATCACATCCTTCTCCAGAACCCAGCAAGGATGCTCGAGGATAAACGACAATCCCGCCTCTTCTAAGCAGAGAACGCCATTTCTGAATTCATTTGTAGCTGAATCGAAGCCTGCGCGAACGAGCTCTCCCTCTAGATCAAGAAATCCATGGCTTCTCTGAGACATGGAGAACGCTTGCGGCGAGAACAGATGACGTGAGGCGAATCCTCTGAGGTATTGAGGGTTCGGTGATGGATCAAGGTATTGTGACGCGTGAAACCCTTAAGCCTTTTTATATAAAATAGAAATTTTGAGGGAAAAGAGGCGCGTACCTTATTTTAATAGATATGACTCTTCGGATCCAAAAGGTTTAAATAGAGAAAGTAAAGTCTGACTCAACGAAATTATACAAGGAAAGAGCAATTCGTCGAATGCCATAATATCGCTGGACAAAAGGTAAGTTCGTCGAATAGAAAAAGTTCACCCGACGAAATGCAGAATTACTCGTGGAATTGACTTATCTTTTCTCGAATAAATCTGAGTGTCTGATTCCTTTGCCCTCTCTTCAAGATTCCTTGTTCAGCATACCAAGTTATAGCTTGAAGAAATTGAACTTGGCCTCATCAAGCGGCTTCGTGAAAATGTCTGCAATTTGCTTATCCGTCGAGACATTGCTTAAATTTATGTGCTTGTTCTCCGCATGCTCTCTGATGAAGTGATAGGGAATCTCTATATGCTTTGTCCGGCTGTGGGATACTAGATTATTTGCAATTTTCTATGGTGCTTGAGGAGTCACAGAACATAGGAATCTCCTTCAGCTTCAAGTTGTAGTTTTCGAGCTGATTCCTTATCCACAGAAGTTGTGCACAGCAACTGCCTGCAGAGATATACTCTGATTCAGCAGTTGAGATTGCCACACAATTCTGCTTCTTGCTACTCCACGAGACAAGCAACTTTCCAAGGAATTGGCATGTCCCGGAAGTGCTTTTCCTGTCATCCTTGATACCTGCAAAATCGGCATCTGAAAAACCTGTCAGCTCGAAGTCATTACTTCTTGGGTACCATAAGCCAAGGTTAGGTGTTCCTTTAAGATATCTCAAAATCCTCTTTGCAGCGGCATAATGAGATTCCTTAGAGTTCACCTGAAATCTAGCACATACGCATGTGGAAAACATTATATTTGGTCTACTCGTAGTGAGGTAGAGCAGGGATTCAATTATGCTTCTATAGTTGGTTTCATCAAAAGGTTTCCCTTTCTCATCCTTGTCCAGAGACATAGCTGACCCCATTGGAGTCCTCATAGAGGTTGCATTCTCCATTCTAAATTTCTTAATTAATTCTTTGGTGAACTTCGTCGACTGAGAGATGAAAATTCCATCTTCAGATTGCTTCACCTGAAGTCCTAAGAAATACTTTAGCTCACCCATACTACTCATTTCAAATTTCCCTTGCATTAAGTTAGAAAACTTTTTGTAGAGGTTATCATCCGTAGATCTAAAAATAATGTCGTCGACATAGATTTGCACTAGCAAAATCTTGCCTTTTACTTCCCTAAGAAATAATGGCTTATTTATCTTTCCTCTTGTGAACTTGTTCTCAAGAAGAAAGCTAGAGAGCGCCTCATACCAAGCTCGGGGAGCTTGAAGCTCGGGGAGCTTGTTTGAGACCATATAATGATTTGCATAAATAATAAACATAATCAGGTAGAGAAGAATCAACAAAACCTGGAGGTTGTTCTACGTATACTTCTTCCTTTAGATTACCATTCAGGAAGGCTGACTCACGTCCATTTGATAGACTTTGAATCCTTTGTGAGCAGCATACGCTAGAAACAACCTGATCGCTTCGAGTCTTGCCACTGGAGCAAAAGTTTGATCGAAGTCGATCCCTTCTTCTTGTTTATAACCTTGAGCAACAAGTCTAGCCTTGTTCTTGATAATTACTCCATCTTCGTCCAGCTTGTTTCTGAAAACCCATTTTGTCCCTATAACGTTTTGTCCTTTGGGTCTTGGTACTAGCTTCCAAACTTTGCACCTCTCAAACTGATTGAGCTCCTCTTGTATTGCAATGATCAATGAGGCCTTTTTGCTTCATTGAACTTCTTTGGCTCAACCTGTGATAGAAAGCTTAAATGCAAAACTTGATTGGTCGTACCTCTTCTTGTTCTTACTCCAACACTAGTTTCACCAATGATTTGATCAGCCGGATGATCTCTCGGGTGTCTAATCATCAGGTTTCTTCCATCATCCATACCACAAGGAGGTACTACCACTTCTAAGGTCTCATCTTCTTCTTGAGATTCTTCCTCTGGTGGTATTGGAACAAGTACTTTTTTAGACTTTGGAGCATCTTCCTTTGGTGCTTTTTCCAAGTGAAGTTCTTTGAATTTTGCACCTGCATCTTCAACAAATATACTAGAGGGGCTACTTTGAAGCATGCTCGTCTCATCAAAAATAACATTGTAAGTTTATTCTACAACCAGGACTTTCTAATTGAAAATCCTATATGCCTTACTATGGCTACTATAGCCTACAAAAATACCTTCAAAACATTTTTCACTAAATTTAGTTTTGTAATACTTCCCATTATTAAGTACGAAGTATTTACTGCCAAAGATCCTAAATTAAGATAGAGTTGGTTTCCTGCCTTTCAGAAGTTCATAAGGGGTCTTATGATGATTTTTGTTGATTAGTGCTCTGTTTTACACGTGGCAAGCAGTGTTGATACCTTCAGCCCAAAAATATTCTGGAAGTGAAGAGTCACTCAACATTGTCCTGCAAGCCTCTATGAGTGTTCTATTCTTTCTCTCGGCGACTCCATTTTGTTGTGGAGCACGAGGAGATGAAAACTTTTGAAAGATACCTAAGCTTTCACAGAACTCTGTCATGGCTCCAGATTTGAATTCTGTTCCATGGTCACTTCTGATTTTGACTACGGAGCAGTTTAATTCATTCTATATTTGTATGACAAAATTAGTGAACGAATCAAACGTCTCTGACTTGTATTTTAGAAAGAATACCCAAGCAAACCGTGAGTAGTCATCAACAATAACCAAAGTATAAGCTTTACCTCCTAAACTTCTGATTGGCATGGGACCAAATAGATCCATATGGAGCAAATATAAGCATCTGGTAGAATCTTTGCCAATTATGCTCTTAAAGGTAGCTCTTGTCTGCTTGCCCATTTGGCATGCATGACAAGGTATCTCTTTAATGCACTTAACATCAGACGCATCACGAACTAAATTGTGAGAAAATAACATATTTATAGTTTTGAAATTTATATGTGTTAGTCTCTTGTGCCACTGGTCACAAAGAGATGCATTATCTTTTGCTAAAAAGCACACTGGTGTAGAAGTTTCTAGACATAAAAAATTTAAACAGAAAATATTTCTACTCCGAGTGCCTGTTAAAATAGTTTCTGACATATCAGACGATTTTATCAAGCACTTGTCCTTGTAGAATTCTACCTGTTGAAATTTTGAAGTGAAGTGGAGGAGACCGGGCGATCTAGTTTGGGAGACCGCAGAGACCGCGCGGCTTGTGTATGATTATCTGCTGGTCTGGCTCTGCCGATTTATTCTGGCGGTCTGCTGGTTCTGCGGTCTATTTCTTGTATCTGCGGTCTGTTCCCGAGTTGTTCTGCTGGTTGGCCTGCCTTCCTTGTTGGAAGACCGGGCGGGTTGTTCTTATATGACTGTCTATACGGGCGGTCTGTCCTAGCAATCTGGCGACTTGTCTGAATTCGGCCAGATGGTTCCTGGTTTGTTCCTGTTGGTCTAAGGAAGGAGTACCTTTGTGACCGCGCGGCTTGTGCGCGGTCTCGTGTTCGCGCGACCTGTGCGCGATCTTGTCTGCTGATCTGCGTCTTGGTCGGATGATTGTCCAAGAGGTCTGATCGCGCAGTCTGCCTTATGAGACCGCCGGCGATCTGACGGGTGGTGATTGTATCTCTCCTGTGCGGTGACGACATCCATCTACCCGCCTATAAATAGAGGTGCAGGGCCCGTCATTCCTAACGAGAACTGTAAGAACTGAGCCTGGGTTAATTCGTGCGGTCTCACTTTGAGGTCGGGCAGTCTCGGAAGCGAGCTGACTATTTGTTGTGTTCGCAAGTTTGCGATCAGCAGGTTGCAGTCTTCTTCCTTGGTGATTCCCAGCGGCTTGAATAAATAGTTCGGCAGCGGTCTGTCTGCAAACTGGTTTATGTTCGTTCTTGTGCTGCTCGCAGCGAGCTCAGCGATCAGGCAACCATCAGCGGTTAGGCGATCTGAGTTGCGGTCTGGCGACAGCTTCAGTTCTTCGTTCCAATAAAGCTTCAGTTCGTGCGGTCTGAGGTGCGGTCTTGCAGTGCTGGAAATCTATCTGGTTTCTGTTCGTGCGATCTCAGGTCAAGACGGGCGACTTCTGGAGTCGAGCGGTCTGTGCGGTCTTAGCTTGTCTAGCTGCCAGATTTGGTTTGGTGTGTTTTGTTCTTCTCGTCTCCGTGATTCTGATGAATCATGTCTCGCCATGTATGCCTCTCAATGTAAATGAAGATTGTGTTTCAATAAAGTTTCTTGTGTTGCTGTGTGGCATTGTGGTTGTTTGGTTTTAACTCAGTTGATGCAACTCCTGCTTACTCCTAAACGATTCAAATCAAAAATTTTAACATGGTATCAGAGCGAGGTTGTTGGAGTGGATAAGCAGTGACCAACTTGAGTTGCCATCGTCTTTATGAAGAAGAGACCACATAGATTGCCATGGAAGGCGGATTCGCAAGAGGGCTTGGTATTGAACTCCTTACATCGACAAACTATAAGAAATGGAGGTCGTGTATGGAGAGCTATTTACTTGGCGAGGATCTATGGGAGATAGTAGGAGGAGAAGACACACAAGAGGTGCTTCTAGCAGGAGATAATATGGCAGAGGTGAGACTTTGGAGGAGGACGAATGCTAAGGCAGAGTTCACTCTCAAGAGGGCTATCTCACCGGAGCTGTTTGATCACATCATCGGATGTAAATCTGCTGCTGAGATTTGGACGTCTTTGGACGGGTTGTTTAATAAGAAGAATGTAGCTCGGCTACAGTTTCTTGAAAATGAGTTAGCGAAGGCCTCTCAAGGCGATCTTTCTATTTCTACCTTCTTTCTCAAGATGAAGAACCTCACAGCAGAGATTTCTGCATTGGACCCTGATGAGCCCATGTCGGAGGCAAATCTGAAGAGGCATATCATCCGCAGGTTGCGGAAGGAGTATCTTGCCTTTGTGACTTCAGTTCAAGGTTGGGCAAATCAACCATCTCTGTTGGAGCTGGAGAACTTACTTGCTTCGCAAGAAAGCTTGGCAAGATAGATGGCGGGGACTTCTATCTCTGGGTGAGATAGGGATGTGTTGTTCTCTGGGAAGAAGAAGAAGAAGAAGTGGGAGAAGAAGAAGCCGGGTTATGATGGACCCTCTACTTCAGGTCAGCAGGATAGGGGTTATGCTCCTAAGTCTGATGGGAAGAAGAAGGGAGAGGGACCAAGGTGCTTTAGGTGCAATAAGATCGGCCACTTCAAGAAGGATTGCCGGGTTAATCTTCAGTCGGGACATGTAGCAGAGAAGGAAAAGCCAAAGTCTGATGAAGCTGGATGGGGAGGAGCCTTTGCGGCTAATATGACGGCGATGCCCGTTAAAGCCTTGGCCGCCATCAACTTCGAAGAGGATTGGATTGTTGATTCAGGGTGTGGACATCATCTCACCGGGGATGAATCAAAGTTCTCTTCTTTGGCGCCTTACTTAGGTAACGATGTTATCATTACGGCTGATAATTCTGTTCATGCTGTCGAGCAAGAAGGTGTTGTCTCCCTGAGCAGTGATAAGGGTCCACTCACATTAAGGAGTGTTTATCACGTGCCTGGTATGAGGAAGAATCTTTTCTCTGTGACCAATGCGGTCGATGCCGGTTATCACGTTCTGTTTAACCCAACAGAAGTGAAGTTTCTTAAAACTCAACCTGAGATAAGGGGAGATGTTATCCATGTTGGAAAGAGGGTGAAGGACTTGTTCGTGTTATCGACAAGTACCTATGTTGATAAGATGAAGACCAACGATAGCGCGGCTATCTATCATGAAAGGTTGGGGCATGTTGACATGGACAAATTGAAGTCTATGGCGGTAAGGGGCCTTGTCAAGGGCTTGCCTAGCTTGTCCTCTTTTGGAGACGGTCATGTTTGTGATGGATGTCAGTTTGGTAAGTCTCATCGACTTCCATTTGATAAATCGCAAACTAGATGCAAAGCGCCGTTGGAATGCATCCACGGTGATTTGATGGGACCGACAGCCACCCCAAGCCTTGGAGGAAATAGATATATGTTGGTGTTGATTGACGATTACACCAGATATGTCTGGGTGTATTTTTTGAAAGAGAAGTCGGAAGCCTTTGCGAAGTTTATGGAGTTCAAGGAGCTGGTGGAAGGTCGGTTAGGCCTGCGGGTAAAGAAATTGAGAACTGACAATGGTGGGGAGTTCACCTCTGGTGAGTTCTCAAGTTTTTGCAGGAAACACGGCGTTCGGAGAGAGCTCACTTGTGCCCATACTCCACAGCAGAATGGCGTTGCAGAGAGGAAAATCCGTCATCTGACGGAAGCCTGCAAATGCTGGCTTCATGCCAAGAGTATCCCAAAGTTTTTTTGGGCGGAGGGAATGTCTTGTGCGGCTTACGTCATCAATAGAATCCCTCTAAGTCCTATCAACATGAAGACCCCTCACGAACTGATGTTCAAGGAGAAACAAAGTGTTGCACACCTTCGGGTGTTCTGGTCAACCTGCTATGTGCATATTCCTGATGCTCTTCGGACAAAGCTAGATGCGAAAGCAAGGAAGCTAGTCTTTGTTGGGTATGATGAGCGGAAGAAAGGATGGAGGTGCATGGATCCTGAGACACGGAGATCAGTGGTATCTCGGGATGTGGTGTTAGATGAAGTAACTTCCTACAAGGGGAGTTCAGGAATTGAACTACCAGAGAGCAGGGTTGATGAAGTAGAGAAAGCTGCAGGAAGTCTTCAAGTGGAGTTGCTTGTTTCACCAGGACCTCCAGCTATGTCAAGCTCTGAGATGGAGGCTTCAGGTTCTGGAAGCAGGGGGAGCGATGCTCCAAGTTCGTCTGGAAGAGGAGCTTGCACAGAAGAAGCAGCTGAAGAGGTGGTTAGTCAGGTGCAACCTCTTAGGAGGTCGAAGAGGACTATCAAGACACCAGATCGATATACAGGAGGAAACATGGTGAGCTTCGTCTCATGTTTCTTTGTTGGTCCCTTGGATGAAAGGGAGCCGTCGAGCTTTGAGAAAGCCAAAGGCGTGAAGCAGTGGGATATTACTATGCAAGAAGAGATGGATGCTCTCAAGAAGAATGAGACTTGGTCTCTAGTGCCCAGGCCTAAGGGCATTAACCCTGTAACAAGCAAATGGGTTTACAAGCTCAAGAAGAAAGTTGACGGCACAATCGAGCGATACAAGGCTCGCCTTATAGCTCGCGGGTTCTCACAGCAGTATGGTGAAGATTATGATGAAACGTTTAGTCCAGAGGCAAAGATGACTTCGGTCCGATTTGTTATTGCTTTGGCGGCATCTTGTGGATGGGAGATTTGGCAGCTTGATGTTAAGAATTCTTTCTTATACGGAGAGATTGACAAGGATATCTTCATGATCCAGCCGCCGGGTTTCATTTCGGAGGATCGTCCGGACTACGTCTGCAAACTGAAGAAGGCCTTATATGGGTTGAAGCAAGCGCCTCGGGCGTGGTATGGAAAGATCGCGGAGTATCTCTTATTCTGTGGGTTCTTTGCTTCAGACTCTGATTCTAGCTTGTTCGTCAAGAAGGAAGGGGTGCTTCGGGTTGTTGTGCTGCTGTATGTGGATGACATGATTGCCATCGTGAACTCGAAGGAGGCAGTAGCAAGGCTGAGAGCTGAGCTTGCTATCAGGTTCGAGATGAAGGATCTGGGGGAGCTTCACCATTTCCTTGGACTCGAGGTCCAGAGGCGGGAGAGCGGAGTGCTCATTTCTCAGGAAGGATATGCGGAGCGAATCGTGAAACGATTTGGCATGGAAGAAGGGAAGAGCAGCTCTATACCTCTGGAATAGCATCATAAACTTTGAAAGGATGAGGGAAGAGTTCTATCTGATCCGTTGGTGTTCCGAACTCTGGTTGGGAGCTTGATTTGCTTGACCATCACGAGGCCTGATATTGCTTATGCAGTTGGCAAAGTGATTCGGTACATGGCGGAGCCACGGAAGCCTCATCTTCTGGCGGCAAAAGGGATTTTGAAATATATGAAGTCGACCTCTGATTTGGGTCACCTATTTAGGAGAGGGTCAAGCTTGGAGTTGCAGGGATACATGGATGCTGACTATGGGGGAGATGTGGATGATCGTAGATCAACGTCTGGTTATGTCTTTATGATGGGCCCCACAGCTATCTCTTGGTGCAGCAAAAAGTAGGACTCGGTGTCCGTATCTACCACAGAAGCGGAATACAAGGCTTCAGCCTTGGCAGCTCAGGAAGCCATTTGGCTCAGGAGGTTGGTAGAGGATGTTCATGAGGAGGTTCGAGGTCCCACTATGCTACGCGGGGACAATGAGAGTGCTCTCAAGCTGGTTAACAATCCAGTCTGCACGCGAGGACCAAGCATAGAGATTGAGCACCATTTCATTCGTGAAAAGGTGTTGGGAGGATCTCTTATGTTCGAGCATGTTTGGAGTGCGGATAATGTCGCAGACATCTTCACAAATCCGCTGGCGAAGGGACCGTTTACACGGTTACGGAGTTTACTCAGGCTAGTCTCCACTTCCCACTTCAAGGGGGAGTGTTGAAATTTTGAAGTGAAGTGGAGGAGACCGGGCGGTCTGGTTTGGGAGACCGCGGAGACCGCGCGGCTTGTGTATGCTTATCTGCCGGTCTGGCTCTGCCGGTCTATTTCTTGTATCTGCGGTCTGTTCCCGAGTTGTTCTGCTGGTTGGCCTTCCTTCCTTGTTGGAAGACCGGGCGGGTAGTTCTTATATGATTGTCTATCCGGGCGGTCTATTCTGGCGATCTGGCGACTTGTCTGAAGTTGGCCAGATGGTTCCTGGTTTGTTCCTGGTGGTCTAAGGAAGGAGTACCTTTGTGACCGTGCGGCTTGTGTGCGGTCTCGTGTTCGCGTGACCTGTGCGCGATCTTGTCTGCAGATCTGCGTCTTGGTCGGATGATTGTCCAAGAGGTCTAATCGCGCTGTCTGCCTTATGAGACCGCCGACAATCTGACGGGTGGTGATTGTATCTCTCCTATGCGGTGACGACATCCGTCTACACGCCTATAAATAGAGGTGCAGGGCCCGTCATTCCTAACGAGAATTGTAAGAACAGAGCCTGGGTTAATTCGTGCGGTCTCACTTTGAGGTCGGGCAGTCTCGGAAGTGAGCTGACTGTTTGCTGTGTTCGCAGGTTTGCAATCAGCAGGTTGCGGTCTTCTTCCTTGGTGATTCCCAGCGGCTTGAATAAACAGTTCGACAGCAGTTTGTCTGCGAACTGGTTTATGTTCGTTCTTGTGCTGTTCGCTGCGAGCTCAGCGATCAGGCGACCTTCAGCGGTTAGGCGATCTGAGTTGCGGTCTGGCGACAGCTTCAATTCTTTGTTCCAATAAAGCTTCAGTTCGTGCGGTCTGAGGTGCGGTCTTGCAGTGCTGGAAATCTATCCGTTTCTGTTCGTGCGATCTCAGGTCAAGCCGGGCAACTTCTGGAGTCAAGCGGTATGTGCGGTCTTAGCTTGTCTAGCCGCCAGATTTGGTTTGGTGTATTTTGTTCTTCTCGTCTCCGTGATTCTGATGAATCATGTCTCGCCATGTATGCCTCGCAAAGTAAATGAAGATTGTGTTTCAATAAAGTTTCTTGTGTTGCTGTGTGGCATTGTGGTTGTTTGGTTTTAACTCAGTTGATGCAACTCCTGCTTACTCCTAAACGATTCAAATCAAAAATTTTAACACTACCATATAGCCTTTGTTACATAGTTGACTTATGCTAATGAGATTATGTTGTAATCCTTTAACATAAGCCACATCTGCGAACGAGACTATACCATTAGTAATCATATTATAGCCTTTAGTAATTCCCCGATCAGGACTGCCAAAGATAACTTTTGGACCATCTTTCACTGGGGTATAATCTTGTAGTAGGCTTCTTGTTCGGGTAATATGCCGTGAACATCCACTATCGAAGTACCATATAGGAGTTTTATTGGTCTTTGGACATACCTGCATTCAATAATCAATTGCCCTTAGGAACCCAAACAGACTTGGGTCCTTGGCTTCTCGTTAGATGACCACCACTAGGAATGTTAACCTTGCGAGGGGTCATTCTTGCATTGTTAACCCGTGGAGTCTTGAAATTTAACGGATTAAACCAACAATCTATGGCAAAGTGACCAACCTTGCCACAGCACCAACAGTCAAACCTGTTGTATCTTCTTTTGCCCTCCTGCTTGACATTTTGAACTGGAGGTCTAACAGGAGTAGCTTTCTTAGAATTAGAAGCCTCATGGTTACAACAAACCCTTGGCTCCTTCTCATGAGATTTTGTCGCAACAGTCCTGACTTTTGGTGCTTTCTTAGTTGTTGATCCATGTATAAATGATCCATAGTCCTTGAGGACTATTTCTTCGTAAGGTGCCATGAAAGCAGTCGTTCCGAGGCTTCGGGGATGGCTCCATCCCTGGGTACCCTTACTTGACTCAACATGAGTTGGTCTCGTAAAGTGATCGTACTTAGATTCAAAATCATGTGTGTTTATAGGAAACACTACCTTCTTGAATGAAGTTTGACTTTGATCAGCCTTACTCTTGCCCTTAACGGCTCTTCTCTTGGCATCCTTACTTTTCTTAGCCACATGACCAAGACCACTACCCTTCACAGGAGCAGAAAATTTATCGATGATTGGAAGAATAGTTTTGGGCTTTGAGCAGCTTTCTACTAGTTTCCTTTCCACCACTAGCTTCTCTTCTAGTTCATCTATAAATTTCTCCTTCAGGGTTAATAACTCAGTAGAGCTTTTTAATTCATCCTTCAAAAGTTGGACTTCATCTTTGAAAGGAGTCAATCTTTCGATTTCACCTTTCGGTTCTGATTCCAACGTCTTGAGTGATTCAATCTATTTTGACTAAAATTTGACTATCTTGTGGCATTTGTCAAATCCCTTCAAAAGGGCTTTATACTGAGTCATTAACTCTGAATCCTCCTCTGAATAATATCATTCATTTTCATTGGATTCAGTTTCAGATGCAGAAAGAGGAGTATGGACGTTTACCTCCCCCTCATTTGGGGTGTTGTAAACGTCTTCATCTGATTATGCCATTAGCCTGAACTAGGCTTCCTCATCCGAGCTTGACTCATCTAAGTCGCTGTCGCTAAGAGTCTTTGGATTCATTGCGATGAAGCTCTTCTCTGTTTTCTTCTTGCCCTTGAAGGATCGCTTTTCTTCTTTCTTTGATCCTTCTTTCTTTTTGTATGGACACTCCGCAATTAAATGCCCTGGCTTATTGCAGCAATAGCAAATGATGTCAGAGGAATTCTGTTTGTTCGGTGTAGAATGATACCTGTCATTTTTGTTGCTTTTCTTGTAATGATCATCATCACGTCTATGTCTTCGGTGATTGAAGGAAGAAGACTGATTCTTTCTTTGCCTTCTTTTATTTAGCAATCTTTTGAATTGCTTCGAGAGGAGAGAGAATTCTCCATCAGACATATCTGAGCTTGAAGGGCAAGCTTCAGATTCTTCATCTTCATCTGATGGTTGTCTCCTTTTAGGTGACATTACCTTACTTTTTCTCGAGCTCTCTACCTTGAGAGAAACAGACTTCTCTTTTCCTGAAGTCCTGCTCCCTTCTTATTCAACTCTTATGATGCTTAGCTTAAGCTCATGTGATAAGAGCTTCCCGAACCATATTTGTGGCTCCGTAGTAGCCAGCTTTCCAAATTCTCTGATTGCTATTGCCTTGGTATCCCATTCTTTCGTCAGGGATCTCAAGAACTTATCATTTAGCTCCCCAACAGTGAATTCCCGGTCATAGTTTCTTAGACCGTTTACTATCTTGAAGAATTTTTCATAAGTGACAGAAATGGAGTCTCTTGGATCTTGCTTAAATGCTTTATATTCTTGATTCAGCAAAGATCTTCGGTCATCCCTCACTTCTTCTGTACCTTCCATCAGAACAACTAGAGAATCCACATCTCCTTGGCAAACTTGCAGTGAAAAAGGTTTTGCAACATCGAATCATCCACTGCACCGACAATGATGTTCTTTGCCTTCTTGTCCAAGACGACGAGAGCAATCTCATCTTTGGTCAACTCCAGCATCTTCTTAGCAATTTGAATATTTGAATTTATTGATGAAGGCTTCATCGGAACATGGGGACCTTCTTCAACAATCTGAAAATTCTTGGATCTGCAGCTTCCATATAGAATCTTACTCTTTCTTTCCACATCAGAAAGTTCTCCTTGGTGCAGACGGGCAACTTCACAGAGGAATCCATGGTACTTTCCATTCCAGACATAATGGCTCTTGCAACTAGATTTAGAGATCTTGTTCAAGGTGTTAACCTTTAGCGAACAACCTACCTCTAATACCAATTGAAAGTATCTAGTGCAATCTAAATCACCTAGAGGGGGTGACTAGGTGGATTCTATGGCTTTACACGGAATTAAAAATAAATTGACAAAATAAGTGCACAGAGAAAAGAGCACACACCACAAACACAAGGATTTAGAGTGGTTCCCCGATGTGGGTAGTCCACTTTCCCGCCTCGCCTATCTAGCACTCCAAGGCTAGATTCGGCTACTTCACCAATCTCAGATTTTTCCAAATCTTACAACTCTAAGTCTTAACTCCTACAACTCGGAGCAAACTACTCCTACAGAAACTCGGAGAAAACAAAATCTCTCCTACAACTCTGAAGCAAACTTCCTACAAAAGTGTAAAGGGATTTTTACAAATACACTTAAGATTGACACACAATTTAACTTAGAAACTCTAGGGAGAGTTCCTTTCTTCAGATCTGAAATAGAAATGTCTTCTTCCTTGAAAATAACCTTCAGTCGGTTGAGAGTTGAGAAAGAAGAAATCTGATTCAGTAGATCTTGTCGACTCTAGCTTTTGAAGATGAATCACAAAATATATTTGGTCGGCAATGAGAAAGTCGTGCGAGAACTAGAGAGACGGCCAACAGAAATTATGAGAGATTGAAGTTCTGGTTCACGATTAGCGATTAGGGTTTTTCGAAATAACCCTTAGGTACTTATAGAAATATTCTCCAACGGCTATAAACGCAAATTAGGGAAAACCTTCCACGTGTATTGTACATGGCGGAAGCCTTAAAGGAAAGCCGTCTGCAATTTTGAAATAGAAACCACGCTGAACCAATTCGTCGGATAGAGGAAATTACGCGATGAATTTGTCTTCGATGAATTCTTCTTCGACGAAAAGTTCTTCGACGAAAATACTTAGAGACTTAAAATTAGTCAGGAAGATATACAGAAAAGATTTTTCGAGAGGGAAACATTACCCGACGAAAGATGTTTATCATTCGACGAAAATGATTGTTACTCGACGAAAACACTTAGGATAATATTTTCTTCCAAGACTTAAGAACAGCAACATCTTCTTCTTAGCTTCTCCTTTGTGTTTGAATAAGAAGTACACCCCAATAGAGAGATTTCACATGAGTCAACACCTTGGTCATTGCATAGGCCTTTGTTTTATGACTCATTGAAACCTGACATTGGTTTGTACTCAGCCATTTAGAATCTGCAAACACATAACTAAAATGTTATATCAAATACAATATCAATTCACCTTAGTTTAAGGGATACTTCTTCAAATCAAGGTTATTGTGCCTACAAAACCCAACAACTTAGAACTAAATACCGACCATTGGATACAGCGTGGAGGTCCCACCACACACCCAGAAGATCTTAGAGTGCTTCCCCTCCTAAGCCAAAGCTGAAGACGGGCACCTTGGAGAGCCTAGAGAGCTAACCAAAGATGTCCTAAGGAGGAAGAAGCCAAAAGATCTGGAATCCTCTACAAAAGTGCCCTTCGGGGTCTATATATAGATTTTCTGCCCCGGTCTGTAAATAGCGTAACTCCGGCTTTTAGTTTTACTAATCCCATCCCAAACTGGTCTGCTAACATCCAAACTCCATTATTCTGAAGGGTTATTGGCAGCCCACAAAGGGTATTTGGGTAAATTCACCCCTAGACCTTTACTGGGCGAATGGCCCATGAAGGCGCCACACGCCAGTCTTTCCGTGATCAGGGCTCGCGAGGTCTCCCTATGCGAGCAGCCCATGAAGGCACCACTCACTAGCCGCCTGACATTTTAAATACTAGCCTGGGTTGCTTATGCGAGGCGGCGAGCCCTCACTCGCCTCGCTGTTTTTAAATGCACCCCAAAGCGTGAGCCTACACCTCACCAGCCCTCGCACCACACTCCTCGCAAGGAGGTAAGCCTAGCTCGCTTCGCCTCGCCCTTGCGACTCGCTCACTGTGAGTCGGCGAGCCTCTACCCGCTTCGCCTATGCCTAATTCTCCATTTTACCCTTCGGCGAACATGGGGTTGTACACAATCCCTGCTCTTTGTGAGATTATCCTAAGCTCGCAAAGAAACGTCCAACCTGAAAGTGCACAATTAACCTCACTAGAATTCTCTAGAGAGGGGTGAATAGAGATTTAAAAATACTTTGTGTTATTATATATATATGTGTGTAATAATCACAAATTTAGGCTTCCCACACACCAACAAGAATTAAGCAAGTAAAGAAGAAAAATGACAACAAGAAAATCACAGCACAACACAAGGAAATATAGTGGTTCCCTAAACTTTGGGTAGTCTACTCTTCTACCCCCTTGGTAGGAATTCACTAACTTGCACTGAGTCTTTTGATAAGGAGACTCTTAAAACCAGACTGAGTCTTTTGATAAGGAGACTCTTAGAACCAAACTGAGTCTTTTGGTAAGGAGACTCTTAGAACCACTACAACTGAATTTTTTGAAGAGAGATTCTAAAAACTCTTTTATACAGTTTAAAAGTGAAATAAGAAAGAGAAGAAGAAGTAGAATAAGTAGTAGAAGAATAGAAGACAATATATAAGAAGGAATCTTCTTCCTAGCAAGAAGATTAGAAGCACAAGTATAGTGAATATGATCTCTCTTCTATAGTGAGAAGGAGATTTGTAAGCTTTTCTCTCTTTTGTGAGAGCTTTCAGAATTTGCAGCAGAATGGCTTCAAAAGAAGGAGGAGATGAATGCTTTTTCTTTGCTGCAGCACACTATCTCTTTTCTCAATTTTCTCACTTTTCACTTGGGAGCTCTTCCTCTTTTTCAAATGTATATGGTGGATCACTTCTTGTTATTCTCTGCCGACCTCCTTCTTATTTATAGCTCTGTTTAAAATATATTGCTAAGAGGGAATAATCAATTAGCAGACACAGAAATAGAAAGAGATAAGAGTTTCCATAATTAATATTTACGTAGAAGGAAATGAATTCATTCTGATTTCAAATAATATCCATAATAGTCTTAATCAAATTAGCCAAGAATCAAATAGAAGGAAAGGCTGATTCAGAACGACTATAAAAGAATAATATCATTCCATATAAATCAGATCTACAGAAAGAAGGAAAGAGATCTGGCGTGTTTTTGAATTACTTATAGATATCGACATGCGTCTATTACTATTCGACGTAAACGTCGATTTCATCCTGGCTGGACGTCGAGATGAGAATAAGGAAGGTGCGTCGACAAATGTGCGTCGACTTTATCAAATGCGTCGACTAGAAGTCATAGGTACGTCGACTATGATTACGTCGAATTCTTCTAAGAGTTACTTCGACTCATTCTGAGAGAAACGTCGACTATATTTCGACGTTGCGTCGAATACTATTCGACGCATATTTACTTAGCCTAATTTTTCATACTTAGAATTTATATTCTTCTTAATTCTAGGGGTTAAGATAAATCATTTCCCCAACAATCTCCCCCTATTTGTCTTAACCCTATTTAGAGAGAAATTGTATCAGTATTTAATCATCATAGCAAAGCATTTATATAGAGAAGAAATATGCTAAGTAATCAGAATAAGAAATTGTCTTTCACAAGATTTAAACTAGAAACTTCTTATTGTACATGAAATTGACAAAGGCAGAATAAAGTTTTCTAGATAAGTTTTCAATAGCATCAAAAATATAGCCCCTGGCTCTATCTAGATGCTCCTGGACATTTCTAATGATTGTGTGCAATTTCTCCAGGACTTTGTCAGCATCAGGGAGAGTGTCATTTAAAGAATAGCCCTTGCTGATGATGATTGCTGCCTTTTCATCAATCATCTCAATTGTAATATTTTGAGGTTTCTTTTGAGTAGGCTTGGGCTCAGGTGGTCCTTTGTTGTCAACCTTTGGCATATATTTTCTCTTTTCTGATTGTTGTTTCTCAGGGATCTCAGTCATCTTTCCTTTCCCTTTCCAGGGTGAGTCATGCCATTTGTCTAATCTTGCAGGTCTTTTGGGCTTCTTATAGGGAATGTAAGTATCTTCAGCACACCCTACACCCCTCTTGTGTTTTTGTCCCTTTTCTAGGATGAGTCCTGCCTGAGGATTTTTCTTTTGATAAGCTTCAACATCAAACAGTTTCTTTGGAAGTTTGATGGAAGATTCTGCAAGGATCTGTTCTTTAGTCATCCTCTTTTTGATCTTTTCCAACCAGACATTCCTCTTATCTTCTACTTCTTTCATAGCTGCTTCATATTCATACAGCTCTCTTTCTCTTATTTCTTCATGCATCTTCTCCATGTCAGGATCATGGTAGTCCTTTATAGGACTGTTAGGAGAGATATTAGGCATTTTTTCAAACCTCTTTATCTCCTCAACAGCCTTTCTATATTTCTTTTTCTTTGCATATTCTTTTCTTTCTTCTTTGGAAAATTTCTTCCAATGAGGGATGGTTACACTTCTTCTTTTCGTTTGTTCTCTTGGTTTTTTCCTTAGATAGCTTTTGTGGAGGTAGAGGTAGTAGAGGAGGTAGAGATGGAAGTTGAAGTGGTGGAAGAGGCAGAGGTGGAAATGTAGTTTTCTCTTTAGAAGGTGAAGGTGGAGAAGGGACTTTTGTAGGAGAGGGAACAGCAGGCAAAATGTCCTCTGGAGGAATATCCTCAAGTAAGGGTGTCTTGAGTTTGATATAGCTGGCAGAGAAGCCAGAAGAATGATGCTGATATTCTTCCTCACATAGGGGTGCCTCAATCCAGACTAGCCCTTTTAGGTCATCAGAACAAGCTGCTTCTTCCTCCCCCTGGACTTCTATATTCTGTACTGCAACAGTCTCCCCCTGAACATGTGGGGCATCAATTCTGAATGCTGAATCCACAGCATGATCTCCTTCTGTATGATAGGAGGAGGATTCACCAAGGTGTTTGTTGAAAGTGTAGTCAGAGTGATTAGAAAAGATTGGAGCCTATGGTAAAAGAAAAAATGAGGTTGGTTTAATACTTAAAGATAGTATTTAGAGATTGGAGAAAACTTAGCCCTGAGCTTGAAGTAAAACCTGGATAGGGGGGTTTCTGGAGCAACTCTCCCCCTGGTTTATATCCTTCAGAAAGGATGTAAACCCTTTTAGCGACAGAGGTTGTTCTTGAAGAAGAACGTGAAGCTCAGGAAGAGAAGCAGATAGGTTGGCCAATTTGGCTTCACAGGTGGTGAGCAGGTCGGCGCACTCATTGGAGAAGGTGGTCAGACATGTCTGGAAGTCATTCAGAAGTTGTTCCAGAGCATCGTTGATTGTTTTGAGGAGAGCAGATTGAGCAGGGGTTGGTGCCATTGATGCAGAGAGAGAGGTAGAAGACGAAGATTTTGGCGGGTTGGGAGAGTATGAGTTATGAAATAAGAGGTGTTATTTAAAGGAGGTGAAACGTCGAAAAGGAAACAGAAATCAAGGTATATTAGTTAATCAATCGTCAAAAGAAGAAGGGAATATTTCTTTCCAGTTTTATTATGAAGTCGACGTTACGTTGAATTGGAATCGATGCATGGTCGATGTGTCAGAGCATCTGTGACGTTGGTCATTTATGTCGACGTATGGTTCAATATGGAGTCGACGGTCCGTCGAAACATTGTCAGCCTAATGTCCTGTCGACGTGGTCGTAGACTTGCTTCGATATTAGATTGACGGTGCGTCAATAAGGGATCGACGTATCTTTGTCTTTAAGAAATCAATGCTACCGTCGAGTTCCTCTCGACGGTGCGTCGATAGGTAATCGACGTGTCTTTAGGTACTTACTTAGTTTTTCTGATCTCTTTTAGATTTCCCCAACAAAGATGTTTACAAGCATCCATCAAGCATTCCCAGGGTGTTGAGAAAGTAAGTATTCTTAGTTTCATCTAAGGGCTTGGTAAAAATGTCTGCTCTTTGACTATCTGTAGGAATATATTCTAAGGTTATCTTACCTTTTTCTACATTGTCTCTAAGAAAGTGATGTCTGATCTCTATATGTTTGGTTCTACTATGAAGGACTGGGTTGGATGCTATGGATATGGCACTAGAGCTATCACAATAAATTTTAGAGTTATTGACTTCCAATTTATAGTCAAGAAGCTGATTTTGCATCCAGAGAATGTGTGAACAACATCTCCCAGTAGCTATATATTCAGCTTCAGCTGTTGAGGTTGAGACTGAAGTTTGTTTCTTACTGAACCATGATATTAATCTGTCACTTAGGAATTGGCAAGTCCAGATGTGCTTTTTCTATCAACCCTACATCCAGCATAGTCTGCTTCTAAGAATCCTATTAATTCAAAATTTGTTTCTGCTGAGTACCACAGACCTAGTTCAGGTGTGCCCTTTAGGTATCTAAGAATCCTTTTTACAGAGGTGAGATGGGATTCTTTTGGATCAACCTGAAATCTAGCACATATGCAGGTTGCAAACATAATGTCAGGTCTGCTAGTTGTTAGATAGAGAAGGGATCCTATGATTGCTCTATATGTCTTTTGATCTACTGATTTTCCCTTATCATCCTTTTCTATAATGGCATTAGTTGCCATAGGTGTTTTCATGGTAGAGGCTAATTCCATACCAAACTTTTTGATTAATTCTTTAGTGTATTTAGATTGTGAGATAAAGATTCCCTCACTGCTTTTTGTTTCACTTGTAGCCCTAAGAAATAAGAGAGTTCTCCCATACTACTCATTTCAAATTTTGATTGCATTAGATTAGCAAATCTTTGACAAAGTTTGGGATGAGTTGAGCTAAAGATGATGTAATCTACATAGATTTGAACAAGAAGGAGTTGATTTTTATGGGTTCTAGTAAAGAGTGTTTTATCTACTTTTCCTCTTTCAAAAGAATTTTCTAAAAGGAAGTTGGAGAGAGTTTCATACCAGGCTCTAGGTGCTTGCTTAAGACCATAAAGTGCTTTGTTAAGTCTATAAACAAAGTTAGGTGAGGAGGTATTGACAAAACCTGGTGGTTGCTCTACATACACCTCTTCTTGAAGGTCACCATTCAGAAAAGCACTCTTGACATCCATCTGGTAGACTTTCATCTTCATGAAGGCTGCATAGGTAAGAAGGAGTCTGATTGCTTCCAATCTGGCTACTGGAGCAAAGGTTTGATTGTAGTCTATTCCTTCTCCTTGTCTGTATCCTTGTGCTACAAGTCTTGCCTTGTTCCTGACAATTACTCCAGTGGAATCTAGTTTGTTTCTGTATACCCATTTTGTACCAATAACTGGGTACTTTCTTGGTCTCTCAACTAAGTTCCACACTTTGTTTCTCTCAAATTGGCTTAGTTCTTCTTGCATGGCTATAATCCAGTGAGGATCACAATTTGCTTGCTCAAACTTCTTTGGTTCAACTTGAGATAAGAAGCATTGGAGCATCATCCCATTGGAGACTTGGTGTCTTGTTCTTACCCCAGTATTGGGGTCTCCAATTACTTGGGATTGTGGATGATTTTTCATATTGATCCCTGTCCTGCTTGGATTTGTCAGATGCTCTTCTTCCTCATTAACAATGGGATCATTGTCCACCTGTTCTTCCTGAACCATGTTCTCTTGTGGGAGTTGGTTTTGATTGCTCTTCTCTGGTCCTTCTTCATGCTCTTGTTCAGACTCCTCACTTGGTTCCTGTAGCAGGTTTTCTTTCCCAGTGACTTTGTTTTCTAAAGTCAGTTGTTCAAGCTTAGTCTCTATGCTGCTATTTTCCTGTGGAAAAGGATTGGTGGAAGTTTCCTCCCCCTTAAACAGCATGTTAGTTTCATCAAATATAATGTGCATAGATTTTTTAATTCTGAGAGTTCTCCTGTAATAGCATCTATAAGCTTTGCTAGATGATGAGTACCCAAGAAATATTCCATTATAAGACTTCTTGTCAATCTTGGCAAGATGATCTTTCCCATTATTTAAGATAAAGCAGGCACATCCAAATATTTTAAAGTATTTAACAATGGGTGTTTTTCCCTTCAGGAGCTCATATGGAGTTTTTGACTTAGTTTTGTGTATGAGGCTTCTATTTAGAACATAGTTTGCAGTGTTGACTGCTTCAGCCCAGAAGGTTTTTGGTAATCCTGACATGTGTATGGAGCATCCACTGTCCAAGTACCACACCAGCCTGGAGATGTGATACATCTGCACATAAAATTTTAAACATTAGTTTGGACCCTCCTAAGTTGGGGTCCCTTCCTCCCATCAGTGGCAGGTTTGATGAAAGAATAAGAGGGTTTTCAGAATATCCTTCCTCCTTTAGGGGTATTGGCTTATCATACCAATTGTCTTTGGTAATGTTGCAGAAGTAGTGTTCATAATAAAAGGAAATGGATTGAGAAGACTTTTTGGAAGAGGAGACGTTTCTGTTAGATTGGTTGCGTCGATATGAATTCGACGTATGTTTAAAGTTGCGTCGAGTGGAAGTCGACGCTTCCTTCATTCTGTGGTTACTTCTAGTCGAAGCATAGGAGAGATTGCGTCGATTGGGAGTCGACGTATTTTGGTGTCTGCGTTGATTAGAAATCGATGCATTATTTGAGTTGCGTTGAGTAGAATTCGACGCACGTCGATAATAATTCGACGCAATTTTGCTTCTTTTCTGAGGATATTTTCCTAGGATTCCTTCATACATGGTGGGACTATTTTTGTTAAACACAGTGGTTGTTTCTGAATTTTCTTGTGATCTTTCTCCTGTCAAATGATTTTCCCTAGTGAAGTGAATAGGATGTCTCCAGACAGATTTGCTGGGTGATTGAGGTTTGGGTTCAGTGTTATATTCAAGTTGTCTAAATATATCAGTGAGATTGTTAGAGATATTCTTGAGCTTCTGACTTCTACTATTTAGAGAGTCTTCAAAAGCTTTTGCCTTTGCTAGCTCATTTCTTAGTGCTTGATTTTCAGTATTGATTTTATTTAGTTGTTCCTCTGAGAGTCCTAGACTGAGCTCATAGCTTTTATGTTGTGTATTTGTTTGTTTGAGATTGTTTAGTTCATTTCTTAGTTCCTTTACTTCTTTCTCAGATTTGACTAGATCTAAACAGAGTTCTTTGAAACTATTTTTGAAATCAGTGGAAGAGAAATCTATATCATCAAATATATTTACCAGAGATGTATCTTCAGGCTTTTTAGTAGCCATTAAGCAGGTTTCCTCGTGCTTAGCCTTTTCCTGACCATCTTCAAATGAGGTACTCACTTCAGATTCTGAATCACTCCATGATTGAGCAATGAATCCTTTCTCTTTCTTCTTCTTCTTTAGATCTGTTCTTTTCAGATCTTTCTTATTGCTGATCTCTTTAAGACATTCAGGTGCAATGTGTCCAGGTTCCCTGCAAGAGTAACATATAATCTCTTTATTAGGAGTTTTGTCATACCTGGTTCTTGAGTCTCTCCTTCTGGATCCTTCTGTTTTGATCCACTTCTTGAACCTTCTGTCCAGTAGACTGATCAGCTCTTCATCATTTGTAGAGGGTTCTCCTTCAGTAGCCTTCAAAGCAATGCTCTTTTATTATGAGAGTGGAGAAGCCTTTTCTTTCTCTTCTTTCTCAGCTCTTGTTTTCAGCAGCTGTTCATAAGATCTTAATTTACCCAACAGGACATCTGTTGAGATTTCCTTTTGACTTCTGGAGTCTTTAATTGGCCAGATTCTTGAATCCCAAGAGCTAGGGAAGCAAGTCAGGAACTTGTCATTTATCTCAGTGAGAGATATGTCCTTCTCAAGTGTTTTTAGCTCATCTATTATGAGGCTGAATCTGGCATACATGTCAGCAACACTTTCATTTTCTTTCTTCTGGAAGTTTTCATATTGAGAGATAAGTAATGCCTTTTTATCCTTCCTCTCATCAGCACTCCCTTCTACCATTTTGTTGAGAGCTTCCCATATTTCCTTAGCTGACTCATATTCAGCAATCTTTTGGAAGATTTCATCTGAAAGATTGAGACTAAGATATTCATAGCCTTGGCATCACATGCTTGAGCTTTCTTTTCTTCATCTGTCCATTCAGCCTTTGGAGCAAGTGTTTGTGTGTCCTTTCCACTTGAGTCCTTCTTGAATGGCTTGGGAGGACCTGTCATGATAACATCAAATAATTCTCCATCAATAGAGTTTAGATAAATTTTAATTCTTGTTTTCCAAAGTGCAAACTTTTCAAGGTTGCAAATTGGTGGTCTGGTGGAAGCATAATCTTTGATTTGTGCCATGTGAAAAATATTTTTAGAAATATATATATAAGTATAAAAGAGGTAGGATCTTTTTGATCAAGTAGTTAACCTTTTTAGATCAACCTCCCTCTGATACCAATTGAAAGTGCACAGTTAACCTCACTAGAATTCTCTAGAGGGGGGTGAATAGAGATTTAAAAATACTTTGTGCTATTATATATATATATATGTGTAATAATCACAGATTTAGGCTTCCCACACACCAACAAGAATTAAGCAAGTAAAGAAGAAAAATGACAACAAGAAAATCATAGCAAAACACAAGGAAATATAGTGGTTCCCCAAACTTTGGGTAGTCCACTCTTCTACCCCCTTGGTAGGAATTCACTAACTTGCACCGAGTCTTTTGATAAGGAGACTCTTAGAACCAGACTGAGTCTTTTGATAAGGAGACTCTTAGAACCAAACTGAGTCTTTTGGTAAGGAGACTCTTAGAACCACTACAACTGAATTTTTTGAAGAGAGATTCTAAAAACTCTTTTACACAGTTTAAAAGTGAAATAAGAAAGAGAAGAAGAAGTAGAACAAGTAGTAGAAGAATAGAAGACAATATATATAAGAAGGAATCTTCTTCCTAGCAAGAAGATTAGAAGCACAAGTATAGTGAATATGATCTCTCTTCTATAGTGAGAAGGGGATTTGTGAGCTTTTCTCTCTTTTGTGAGAGCTTTCAGAATTTGCAGCAGAATGACTTCACAAGAAGGAGGAGATGAAGGCTTTTTCTTTGCTGCAGCACACTATCTCTTTTCTCAATTTTCTCACTCTTCACTTGGGAGCTCTTCCTCTTTTTCAAATGTATATGGTGGAACACTTCTTTTTATTCTCTGCCGACCTCCTTCTTATTTATAGCTCTGTTTAAAATATATTGCTTAGAGGGAATAATCAATTAGCAGACACAGAAATAGAAAGAGATAAGAGTTTCCATAATTAATATTTCTGTAGAAGGAAATGAATTCATTCTGATTTCAAATTATATCCATAATAGTCTTAATCAAATTAGCCAAGAATCAAATAGAAGGAAAGGCTGATTCAGAACGGCTATAAAAGAATAATATCATTCCATATAAATCAGATCTACAGAAAGAAGGAAAGAGATCTGGCGTGTTTTTGAATTACTTATAGATATCGACGTGCGTCGATTACTATTCGACATAAACGTCGATTTCATCCTGGCTGGACGTCGAGAGGAGAATAAGGAAGGTGCGTCGACAAATGTGCGTCGACTTTATCAAATGCATCGACTAGAAGTTAGAGGTACGTCGACTATGATTACGTCGAATTCTTCTAAGAGTTACTTCGACTCATTCTGAGAGAAACGTCGACTATATTTCGACGTTGCGTCGAATACTATTAGACGCATATTTACTTAGCCTAATTGTTCATACTTAGAATTTATATTCTTCTTAATTCTAGGGGTTAAGATAAATCATTTCCCCAACACAACCCTTGGTGTTCATCGGTGGCTGCTGACCTGGGAGGAATCTTTTGGTGGGCCCCATCCCTAGTGCTATAAATTCCACCAATCATGGGCGATGGGTAACCCCTTCATATTTCGCTTTCTTTCGCCACCTACTATTGTAACCACCAAAAGTCCTCTCTCGGATGAATCCCAAGCTCGCATGAACGCGTCGCGAGTGAACGAGCATTCGATTACTGTACAACTCGCCCCCTGGCTCGCCCGGCGGGTCCCTCCGGCCTTCCCCAAGATTAAAAAGGTGATGACGGTCTGGTGACATTCAGGGGAGGATGGGTCCTCACTCCCAGATTGGTATTCAAGATGACAGGTCGGTCCCCCCCATAATTATGTTAACAATACTTTTTTTCGCAGAGCGCGCTCCTGGAGGGAGCCAATGTGAGTGAGGCCCTGGTGGGCACTCACCTCCCCTCCCCTGGTAGGTCCGGCTCGGCGGCCCTAGACACGGACGTCGCCAACATGTGTGTCTCCTCACCTCGACCGGGTGAGCTTTATGTACTCTTCATCGGCGAGTTCCTTGATCTGACCTCCTGATGCTATTGCCTCTTGCAAAGACCCCACTCGCGAAGCTTAGGAGGCGCATCATTCCTCCAGGATCGCCGACCCCACCAAAAGCGACCATCCCCACACCATAGTTTGGTCTTTTGGGCCATCAGAGCCCCGGCAGCTCGCTCCCCTTCGTTGTCATGATCGCAAGAAAAGCGTTGTACCCCTCCCGGGCCTGGGGAAATCCATCATGCTGGCCTATATGGAGGCCTTCCAGGGGCAGCCGAGCTCTTCTCACCAGCGCCCTGTAATGCGGCTATGGCCCCGCCAGGTCGGTCAGTACTATCGATCATTTGTACCCTGCATGAGCTCGCACATTTTCTCTCTCATTCGCTTCCTCTCTTCAAAGATCTCATGGCTGGTGATGCAGGTGATGCCGAGGGCCAGGCCAAGTGTGCCTGGACCTTTTGCGACCATTCGTTCTTCAATTGCTCGCTCACCGAGGGCGAATACCACGTTATGGTTGCAAACTACATCTCATCAGGATTCTTGGCTCGCCAACCTATAAAGATTGAGGTAATCAACAACCTCATCCCGGACGAGCTCGCCATCCCCGTAGCCCACTTTGATATTGGTCTGCGACTCCCTCTCTGGCCGGAAATCAGCCAGGTATGCATTCACTCGTGCTTTTGTTTTCTTTTCCATGCTCACATAAGACTTCTAACCGTTTGTCGCGAACCTGCCAGATACTCAAGTACATTGGCGTGATCCCAGGTCAGATGACTCCTAACTCAGTTGCCGTCCTGTTAGCTTTTGCCTGCTACCTGAGGGAGGAGCGGATCGAGTTTAGCTTGTTGGTTTTCCGCAAGCTCTTCTCCTTTCGGGCCTACAAAGATGGGACCGCCTATTTCGCGAGCCAACATGTCAAGGTTTGCGAGACTGTCAACAAGATCCATTACTGGCACCAGAAGTTCGTGATCGTGAAGGGGCCCTTCGGCAACGTCCCCTTCTCGCCCATCCAGCGCGATGAGTCCACCTACCGTCCTCCCTTGCTCGACGGCCACGAGAATGAGCTCTTCAAGTACCTAGCGACGAAGCACTTCGAGGTCGTCTTCCTCCAAAGAAACATCGACTCGCTACTCCATGTGCTGCCCGGAGCAGGTACTGCTCATTTT
The DNA here is from genome assembly GCA_033032865.1 of Dactylorhiza incarnata. Taxonomy (NCBI): domain Eukaryota; kingdom Viridiplantae; phylum Streptophyta; class Magnoliopsida; order Asparagales; family Orchidaceae; genus Dactylorhiza; species Dactylorhiza incarnata. Next base: position 794,563 of record JAWHQI010000515.1, read on the forward strand.
TGTTCCCTACCTTGCAATCTGCTTTTTCTTTTTCTAACCTCTGATTGCTGTCACTCCCAGGGGAGCGAGACCTTTCGCTCCACCCCCCTTATGTGAGGGTCAGGACTATCTCCCTCGGCCTCACGCTTGCTACCTCTACTGTCGCCACGTGCTGGGAGTTTCCCAGCACCTCCACGCCTTCTTCCAAATAGCGGTCCGCACTTGTGAGCTGCGGATTGCTTCCCTTGCCGCCTCCTCCAAAGAAGAAGAAGGCTTCTTCTTTGTCTAAGGGGAAAGGGGCCCCCGAGGACCTACCAGGAGATGAACCATCGGTGGGCCTGCCATCGGATAAGGGGGCCGGCGAGGTCGCCAAAGTGGTTGTCGGCGCGTCGGGCGCTCCTTGCCCGACGAGCCATCAAAACTTCTGCCTCAGCACAAGGCATCAGGACGAGGCCGGCGAGCCTCTGCTAGATTGGGATCCGGAGGCCAACATGAACTCCATATCAACCCTTCTCCCCTCCTGGGTATAGCAAGAGACCATCGATGGCCACACCTTCGCCCTTTCCTTCGGACTCTACGGCCGGTAGGAAGCCGCTGATTTTGATGCCCTGACGTCCCGTGCGCTCGCTCATGAGAGTGCACGAGCCCAGTTGCACATCGTGGAGCTCACCCATACGATAGGTCGGCGATGTCTCTAGGTGGAGAGGAATTCTGAGGAGCTCAAGCGTGAGCTGAAGGCCACGTTATAGGAGATCGCAAGACTTAAAGAGAAACAGGACATCTCTGAGGGACTCTTTATAAGCCTTCACGGTGGGAAGGTAAGTTTGTTGAGAATTTGCCTACCTCCCTCGTTGTTCTTCCTATTGACTAATTCACCTTTTGTAGAATGTTGGGACATCCAGTAAACTTCTCGCTCGCGCCTCCGACCTAGAGAAGGAAGTCGCCGGACTAAAGTCCCAGAACCATGAGCTGGCTCAGGATGCCCTCCCTTCGCCCCACGCAGCCCCAGGTCCCCGAGGAATGAGTCGCGCGAGCAGGAGGACAAGATGTGGAAGACTGTGTTGCGTTGGCTAAGCACATCTTCCAGACCCTAAAGGGGCTGGTCTTCTCTCTTCCGAGGTGGCGCAGCTAACCGTCGAAGAGGTGGTCCCAGAGTTGTTTGAACCGATTTAGGCATCTGTGGATAGTGAGAGCAAGAGGTCCACTGATGACCCTTAAACTTTAATGCAATCTGTTTTTTTTTATTTTTAGTTGTCGAGATCGCCATAATATATGTAATAGGAACTTATGCAATGAAATGAAATTTTGTTTAGTGCTTTCCCTCGTCTCTCTTATTTTTCCTTATCGCAATGTATTCGCATACCCTTTATATGGTACTCACGCGTCTTTCTCACGGCACTCGCTGTTGGGAATATTTCCCTCAATATTACCTTGGTTTGAAGAGGCATCACTCTTAATGCTAAGGACATATTGTATTTGATAAAGCTATACTTGTGTAGTATATATAGGTACAGGTGACTCAAAAGAAAGGGCCAAACATGCCCTTAGATGTGAAGAAATCATCTACAAGGAGATGAAGATTTATCTCAGCAGAACAGCTGAGACAAAGGGTCAAAACCACTGAGACGAGGAGCCGTCTCAGCGGATCCGCTGAGAAGAAGGTGTCTCAGTTGATAAGTTCATCAAACGCTGAGAATCAGCATGTTCGTCGAACACAGAATGTCGTTCGTCAAACGAAGGGCTAAGTTTGTCGACCGCTGAGATGAGACCAAAGAAGGAGCCGCAGAGAAGACACAAAAGGCGTGTTCGTCGAACGCAGAGTGCCGTTCGTCGAACGCAGAACACTGTTCGTCGAACGCAGAACACTGTTCGTCGACCGCTGAGACGAGACCAAAGAAGGAGCCGATGAGAAGAACACTATTCGTCGAACGCAGAGTGTCGTTCGTCGAACGTAGAGACAAGGCAACTTTGTCGAACGCAGAGTTTGGCAAGATCGTCGAATGCAGAGTTTGGCAAGTTCGTCGAACACAGGATACAACGGGTTCGTCGAACGCAGAGTGAAGCGGGTTCGTCGAACGCGGACCTTCTTTACAGATAAGTAGGGCGGCGGGACCTGCGGCTAGGGCAAGTTGCAGAAAAGCTACAGGGGACCACCGATTTCTCCCATACTTCTTGGGAGATCAAATTAGAGTCGTTGAAGATAAAAGAAGTATAAAAGAAAGTGTTAGGGCTTTTTCAAATCTCCAGCTAGTTGCGTGCAAAATCTACTTTCGCCATTAACGACTGCTGCTCTCGACTTTCTTCCTGCTCACTGAAAGAGAAGAAGAATAAGAGAGAAGAAGATAGCTCCTCCACCAGAAGGGGCAAGGTGATCTTCCATCACTCTATTGAAGAGGAAGATCAAGGTGTGGCTGTAATCAACATCTTCAGCTATAGGAAGCACAGACTGTGCAGGATCTAAAGGAGAGTACCTCTGCTGTAGAATATTTCTAATCCATTTTTCTGTAGGGCATTTTGCCTGAGTTGTAAGACCTTTTTGTCTGATTTTGTAGGAACCTGAGGGTTCTGAGTTGTAGGGCTGAAGGCCTGAGTGTAGGATCTATTGATCTAAGTTGTAGGGCTTCATAGCCTGAGCTGTAGGTGAAGGAATTCTCTGAGTTGTAGGACCTGCTGAGGTCTGAGCTGTAGGATCATGAGCTGATCTGAGGTAGGGCTGTTTAGCCTGAGGTAGGACCTATTGTGGTCTCAGTTGTAGGACCTGCTGAGGTCTGAGCTATAGGATCAGGAGCTGATCTGAGTTGTAGGGCTGCTGAGCCTGAGGTAGGGTTTGGGAAAACCTGAGAGATCCTGAGGGATCTGAGTTGTAAGCTCTTTGAGCTGAGTTTGGAGGAGTTGGCCTTGTCTAACACATTGTTAGAAAGGTGAAGGGGGGAAAGAGGACTACTCAAGACACCCTGTCTTGAGGAACCTCTATACATGCTTGTGTGCTTTCTGTGTGTTTGATCTTTTGCTTGCTCCAAACCAGAAATCAGACATACTAATTAAAGAAAAATTAAAGAGGAACTTATTCACCCCCCCCCCCCCCCCCCTCCAGGTGATTTTGACTACAAACCTTATAAACATACAAGTGGTATCAGAGGGAGGTTGGTCAAGAAGGACTTAACAGTCTGACCAGATCCTAAAAGGTTTAGTCAAATCAAATCCCACAGAAGAAGAACAGAGGGAAGAGGACACCTCCTCAAGGGCTTAAGCAAGGGAGAAATCTGCAGCTGTCAAAGCTGACAGCTCCAAGAGAAGCAAGGCTGGGATGGTGTCTCCTCCAAGGAGAAGTGCTGAATCTGAAACCAGCACCTCAAATTGCTCTTCCACTGATTAAGAGTTTGATGCCTTTTTAAGGCAGATCAAGAAGATGATGAAGAAGAAGCAATGGAAGAACTTGCCTTCCTCATCATCACACTACAAGAAAGATAGCAGGAAATCTGAAAGACAGCACCCAAAGGGTAACAGGTATGATTCCAAACTTGGTAAACATGTTTCCAATAACATAGTTTGTTATTGCTGCAGCAAGCCTAGACATGTCATAGATGACTGTCCAGCCAAAAGGAAAAATGATGATAAGAGGCATCATCACCAAAAAGATAGGAAGGTTGAAAAATCCTTCCTAGCAAAGAATGAAAGAAGCTGGAGTGAATCTAATCCTTCAACATCAGATTTAGAGAATGAAGAAGAAGCCTACATTGGGCTGGTTGTTATTGAAGAATTTGCACCAGAAGAAGATGAAGATTATCCAACTACTATAGTTGGAATTAGGGCCCCTCTATCACACTCAGATAGTGATGAAGAGGAGGATGAAGAAGATAGTGTTTAGCTAGGCCTTGTGGCCCTCACTGATGAGGAAGGGAGTCAGAATGCTTCTGACAATATTCAGGTACTATCTCATTCCACTTCTATTTCTGATTATGAGACTAGTCCAGAATCTGATGCACCTTCATCAATAGATGGAAGGGGCAAGGAAGCTGAGGTAGATGTCAATCAATTGATTGACAAGTATGATGCTCTTGTGGAAGCTCTGAAGAAGAGCAAGAAGCTTGCCAAGACGCAAGCCCAGGAAATTATTTCCCTCAAGATGACTAAGAATGACAACACTGAACCTACCACCCCGGTGGCTCAGATGAGTAGAGAAATTAGCCATTTACAGGGGTTAACCATTGTGCAATTAAGCATTATTTCCCTGAAGAACAAGGTCATCAAGGACCTTGAGGAAAATCTTGAGAAGGAGAAGAGCCTGGTGGCTCAATTCTCCAAGCCCAAAATCTGTGCTACCTATTATCGACACCTTCTCCTCTCAAACCAATATGAGAGGAATAGGATTCAATAAAATGGAAGTAGGAGAAGGGAGTGGAGTAAAGAGCAAGGAGAAGGCTAAGCCTCAACCCACCTTTCAAAAGGTGATACTTCCCTCCAACAGGTATGACCATGAAAGCATTAATGGTCACTGGAAGAATGGGAGTTGCTATAGGATGGAAAATGCTCCTTCCCATAGTGGAAGAAAGGGAATGGGATTGAGTGCAATGAAGGCTCCCCATGAGGAAATTCAAATGGCCCAACCTGGACCATTTGTATTTGGTACTTCAGCCCCTGCATTCAAGAATATGAAGGCAAGCCCTTCTAAGGTTGAATCAGCCAAGACAATGACTGCTGTCAAATCAGTAAACATGTCTGATTGCTCAATGTCAGATGCCATCAAATCTTGTATGGCTGCCAAGTCATTGCAAGCTAATGCCATCAGGACAAAGAGCTTCAAGACAACATACAGAATGACATTCAGTCAAATCATTGTTGAGAGGAGCAGGAAGAATGTTGTTGTATCTATTCCTGAACATGTGGGCTGTGATGCACAATCCTCAAGAAGTGTTCAGAAGAGAAGATACAACATTCATGAATGTTGGTGTTGTGGTAAAGTGGGACACTTTGCCATAGATTGTTGGTACAACCCCAATGTACCTAATGCAAAGAAGAGTCTTCCTGCCAAGGGTGCAGCTAGAGTAAGGCTTTTTTATTATACTAACAAGAACCTAGGACCCAAGTCACCTTGGGCTCCTAAGGAACATTAAACTCTGTTTTGTAGGATAGTTCAAGTACCAGCCTCATCATCATTTGGTACTTGGATTGTGTGTGCTTGTGGCACATGAAAGGAAGGAGGGTGATATCATGAATTTGATATCAGATAGAGGAATAAATCCTCAAGGTAAGTATTTCTCCTCCATATTGTGAATTTAACATCAAATGTTATTTATAATAGTGTTAAAGTAGGATGATAGAATTAACCAGTAAAATCTGCGTTTGCTAAGCTTCAAATTACGCTTAAAAAGCTGGGTTAAGTTTGGGTTTGACGAATGTCGAGCTTAAGTTCGACGAACTTAGTATTAAAACATTAGCTATGTTTGACGAATTTAGCCCTAGGTTGAAACTTAAGATGAACCGTCTCAGCTGAACCGATGAGTCGATTAGGTTAACACTCTGGCCTACTATTTAAACTCTCGACGGCATTAAATGACTCTTCACATTCTCACGCACCACTCCAGCCGCCGAGATGAAACCTCTACTCTTCCATCCCAGCATTTTCATTTTTCTCATTCGACTAGATGGTGCCCAAGATTGTGAAGGAATTGCTAGAGGGTTGTGAGTTGGTGAGGGATGGGTTTCTTCATGCCTCACCAGAGATTTTGAGTGTTATATCCTTGATCTCTGATGCCGGACTAGACTTCTTGCTGTCTGAACCCTCTCAGATATTCAAGCAAGAAGTGCTAGAGTTCTTTGCAGATGTCAAGCAGTCGTCTTCTAAGGATGTCTTAACATCTAAGGTTGGAGAGATAAGGGTGAAACTGTCCCCTAAGAGACTGGAAAAAGTACTGCACCTTCCTAGAGTGGAAGAAGAGGAGATATCTGTAGGAGATAAGGAGCAAGCTTTGAAGTGGTGTGAATACAGTGACTCCCAGACTTCATCACTGAAGAAGAAATTCTTCAACAAAAAAGGGAAGTTGTTGTGTGACATTGTGGGAAAGGCACTTCTGTGCAAGCCACGCTCACATGACACAATCTCACAACCCATGTTTGAGCTGATTGTAAGGATCATCTTAAAGAAAAGGACATGCTGGGGAAATGTCCTGTTCCAAAGGATTAAGCAATGTCTGCTGGCTCCAAACTTTGGAAGGATCTTATCTCTCTTCCTGCTGAAGGCATATCCTGACCATTTCTCCTCTTTCAAGGGTGTAAACATTCACTACTTGAAGAGAATAGATATCAAGACATTGGACAGGTCTACAAGGGTTCTCCCCATTAGCCAATCCTCTATGGTGGCTGAGTAAAGGAGAAGAAGAGAGCTAAGAAGAATGAAAGACAAGGTGCTGAAACCTCCAAAAAGGATTCTCAAAGAAAAAATGGTAAGAAGGGAAACTCCTTTAAGGATTCCCACAAGATATCTTCCCAAGCCACTTCTGTACTTCAAAGTAAAGGAGAAGATCAAGGTTGTTGATGAAGCTAGGAAGAGAAAGTCTGAAGATGGAGAAAGCTCTTCCCAGGGACCATCTAAGAAGAACCTGCCTGGAGATGCTCTTCAAACTATTCAATGTACAATCATAAGTTGAATTGTTTGAAATGTCTGTACTGAACATTTAAATTGAAATGATATTTCAGATTCTAAAAATCATATTGTGTTTGTTACTATTGGTATATGTACTCTGTATTTTTACCTTTAGTATTCAGGAGCTAGAATGGGTGGTTCAAATTGAACTAGATCAGCTATTACAGAAAATAGCTCTCTAATTGAGGGGGAGCAAATTCGCTGCTCAGGTTGAGTGGGGGATGGCAAATGCTAAGAGTGTATAGGTTGACCAATAAATTGATCCAAAGGGATCCATAGATGTTGCCTCCCAATCCATAAAAGGTTAAATAGTTGAAGAAACCAGAAAGGGGGAGATAGGGCCAATGCTTAGGATAGGCCAATGCTAGATAGGGCAAATGCCTAGGATGTTAGGGCCCATGCTACAGATCATTTTTGTGATATGTTTTTGCTGTTAATGTACCTTAGCATTGGGGATGTTCTGCCTTCTTCAAATAGGGGGAGATTGTTGGGAATATTGCCCTCAATATTACCTTGATTTGAAGAGGCATCACTCTCAATTCTAAGGACATATTGTATTTGATAAAGCTATACTTGTGTAGTATATACAGGTACAGGTGACTCAAAAGAAAGGGCCAAACATGCCCTTAGATGTGAAGAAATCATCTACAAGGAGATGAAGATTTGTCTCAGTAGAACCGCTGAGACGAAGGGTCAAAATAGTTGAGACGAGGAGCCGTCTCAGCGGATCCGCTGAGAAGAAGGTGTCTCAGTTGATAAGTTCATTAAACACTGAGAATCAGCTGGTTCGTCGAACACAGAATGTCGTTCATCGAACGAAGGGCTAAGTTCATTGACCACTGAGACGAGACCAAAGAAGGAGCCGCTGAGAAGATACAAAAGGCTTGTTCGTCAAACACAGAGTGTCATTCGTCGAATGCAGAACACTGTTCGTCGACCGCTGAGACAAGACCAAAGAAAGGGCCGCTGAGAAGAACACTGTTCGTCGAACGCAGAGTGACGTTCGTCGAAAGCAGAGATAAGGCAAGTTTGTCGAACGCAGAGTTTGGCAAGATCGTCGAACGGAGAGTTTGGAAAGTTTGTCGAACACAGGATACAGCGGATTCGTCGAACGCAGAGTGAAGCAGGTTCGTCGAATGCGGACCTTCTCTACATATAAGTAGGGCGGCGGGACCTGCGGCTAGGGCAAGTTGCAGAAAAGCTACAGGGGACCACTGATTTCTCTCATACTTCTTGGGAGATCAAATTAGAGTCGTTGAAGATAAAAGAAGTATAAAAAAAGTGTTAGGGCTTTTTCAAAGCTCAAGCCAGTTGCATGCAAAATCTACTTTCGCCATTAACGGTTGTTGCTCTCGACTTTCTTCCTGCTCACTAAAAGAGAAGAAGAATAAGAGAGAAGAAGATAGCTCCTCCACTATAAGGGGCAAGGTGATCTTCCATCATTCTATTGAAGAGGAAGATCAAGGTGTGGCTGTAATCAACATCTTCAGCTACAGGAAGCACACACTGTGCAGGATCTACAGGAGAGTACCTCTGCTGTAGAATATTTCTAATCCATTTTTCTGTAGGGCATTTTGCCTGAGTTGTAAGACCTTTTGGTCTTAGTTTGTAGGAACCTGGGGGTTCTTAGGGCTGAAGGCCTGAGTGTAGGATCTATTGATCTGAGATGTAGGGCTTCATAGCCTGAGATGTAGGAGAAGGAATTCTCTGAGTTGTAGGACCTGCTGAGGTCTGAGCTGTAGGATCAGGAGCTGATCTGAGGTAGGGCTGTTTAGCCTGAGGTAAGACATGTTGTGGTCTGAGTTGTAGGACATGCTGAGGTCTGAGTTGTAGGATCAGGATCTGATCTGAGTTGTAGGGCTGCTGAGCCTGAGGTAGGATTTAGGAAAACTTGAGAGATCCTGAGGGATCTGAGTTGTAAGCTCTTTGAGCCGAGTTTGGAAGAGTTGTCCTTGTCTAACACATTGTTAGAAAGGTGAAGGGGGAAAGAGGACTACTCAAGACACTCTATCTTGAGGAACCTCTATACATGCTTGTGTGCTTTCTGTGTGTTTGATCTTTTGCTTGCTCCAAACTAGAAACCAGACATACTAATTAAAGGAAAATTAAAGAGGAACCTATTCACCCCCCCCCCCCCCCCTAGGTGATTTTGACTACAAACCTTATAAACTTACACTCGCCACCTTTTTTATTTTATGAGTATTCATTTACACTCCTTCGGAACTTCTGCGTCAGATTTGACTCGCTCGCCCTCAGGAATCACGAGCGAAGCTCCACCCATGCTTTATCATGCACTACATACCTCGACCTATTCATTTCAATCCTGCCCTTTGTACTCGCGATCCCCCTGACTCACTAACCTAAGTATGATGTCATTCACCTTTGCTTAGGCGCCTGTGAGCGAGTTCCTCCCCCATGGGAGGCCTTGTCAATGACTTGTTCTGCCGATATCTTGTTAGGCGAGTGCTATTTTTCCTCGCCCCCTGAATGGTCTCTTGGTCCTACCAGCTAGTGGGAGCCCGATAGTGGAGTTCCTTGAGTTGTCACCAGATTAGCTTGCCAGCCTCTCTAGAGATCAACCTGACCCACCATCTAGTGAGAGCCCGACAGCAGAATTGATCTAGGGCACTCCAGCACCACATTACCTTACCAGCCTCTCTAAAGATCAACCTGAACCACCGTCTAGTGAGATCCTGGCAGCGAAATCAATCTGGGGCACTCCAACACCACGTTACCTTGCCAGACTCTCCTGAGATCAACTTGACCCACCGTCTAGTAAGAGCTCGGCAGCAAAATCGATCTGGGGCACTCCAGCATAACATTATCTTGCCAGCCTCTCTAGAGATCAACCTGACCCACCGTCTAGTGAAAGCCTGGCAGCGGAATCGATCTGGGGCACTCCAGCACCACATTACCTTACCAGCCTCTCCAGAGATCAACCTGACCAACTATCTAGTGAGAGCCCGGCAGCATAATCGATCTGGGGCACTCCAGCACCACATTACCCTGCCAGCCTCTCCAGAGATCAACCTGACCCATTGTCTAGTGAGAGCCCGATAGAGAAATCAATCTGGGGCACTCAGACACCACGTTATTTTGCCAGCCTCTCCAGAGATCAACCCGACCCACCGTCAAGTTAGAGCACGACAGCGGAATCAATCTGGGGAACTCTAGAACCACACTACCTTGCCAGCCTCTCTAGAGATCAACCTGACCCGCCGTCTAAGGATATCCCGGCAGCTGAATCGATCTGGGGCACTCCAGCACAACATTATCTTGCCAGCCACTCCATAGATCAACCTGACCCACCGTCTAGTGAAATCCTGGCAGCAGAATTGATCTGGGGCACTCAAGCACCACATTACCTTGCCAGCCTCTCTAGAGATCAACCTGACCAACTGTATAGTGAGAGCCCGGCAGCAGAATCAATCTGTGGCACTCCAGCACCATATTACCTTGTCAGCCTCTCCAGAGATCAACCTGACCCACCGTCTAGTGAGAGTCCAGTAGCGGAATCAATCTGGGGCACTCCAGCACCACGTTACCTTACCAGCCTCTCTAGAGTTCAACCTGACCCACCACCTTGTGGGAGCCCGGCAGTGGTATCGATCTGTGGCACTCCCGCACCACATTCCCTTGTCAGCCTCTCCATAGATCCACCTGACACACCGTCTAGTGAGAGCCCGACAGCGGAATTGATCTAGGGCACTCCAGCACCACATTATCTTGCCAGTCTCTCCAGAGATCAACCTGACCCACCATCTAGTGAGAGCCCAGCAGCGGAATCGATCTGGGGCACTCCAGCACCACATTACCTTGCAGCCTCTCCAGAGATCAACCTGACCCACCGTCTAGTGAGAGCCCTGCATCGGAATTGATCTGGGGCACTCCAGCACCACTTTACCTTGTCATCCTCACTATAGATCAACCTGACCCATCGTCTGGTGAGAGCCCGGCAGCGGAATCGATCTGGGGCACTCTAGCACCACATTACCTTGCCACCCTCTCCAGAGTTCAACGTGTCCCACCGTCTAGTGAGATCCCAGTAGCAGAATCGATCTGGGGCACTCCAGCACCACATTACTTTTCCAGCTTCTCCTAAGATCAACCTGACCCACCGTTTAGTGAGACCTCGACAGCGGAATCAATCTGAGGCACTCCAGCACAACATTACCTTGTCATCCTCTACAGAGATCAACCTGACCCACCGTCTAGTGTGTGTCTGGCAGCGGAATCAATCTGGGGCACTCCAACGCCACATTATCTTGCCAGCCTCTCTAGAGATTAACCTGACCCACCGTCTAGTGAGAGCCCGATATCGGAATCAATCTGGGGCACTCCAGCACCACATTACCTTGCCAGTTTCTCCAGAGATCAATCTGACCCACCGTCTAGTGAGTGCCTAGTAGCGAAATCGATCTGTAGCAGTCTAGCACCACATTACCTTGTCAGCCTCTCCAGAGATCAACCTGACCAACCATCTAGTTAGAGCCCGGCAGCGGAATCGATCTGGGGCACTCCAACACTAATGCAAATCATATGGTCATAATAGAAAAGAACGATAAACTTATACATATATCTTTGGTGTGATAGACCATGTCTGGCTCCCTGAACCCCTTTGGGGATAGTGCAAAAAGCTCCAACTCAGAGAACAGGCTTCCACCACTCGCCTCTCCCGCCTGTCCCACTCGCCCCACGAGCTCCCTGACCAGGCTCACAGTCACTTGGCTTGGGAATGGCTCTCGCCCGATGAAGTCTCGCCCCAACATCTCGCTGACCCGCTCCTTGCCGAGTCTCTGACCCGGGGCATTCTCGCCTACCCCTCACAGTAGGATGACCTGGGCCGCTGGGGTTGCAAACTCGCCTCGCGCCGCCTCAAAGGCAAGGTTGATTGCCTCGAGCACCTCCCTTAGAAAGTCTACCAGCATCCCAACCATTGCAGGCAAGCCAGATTGTGGAAAAACTTCATAGCCATCATCTCACTCGTCCTCTCCAGCCATATTTCCTCCTTGGGAATTTCTTGTGCTAGCCGCATTCCACGCTCATCGCACCAAAAATGTGGAAACTGAGATTCGGCCCAACGAGGAGTTTGGACCCCTAAAAGGGGGCAGCTAGCACATACTGATCCAGTAGAGGAACCTGACCGAAGACTTAGAACTAAATATCGACCCTTTGGCTGCATCGTGGAGGTCCCACCACACACAAGGAAGATCTTAGAGCACTTCCCCGCCTAAGCCAAAGATGAAGTCGGGCACCTTAGAGAGCCTGAGGAGCTAACCAAAGATGTCCAAAGGAGGAAGAAGCCAAAAGATCTAGAATCCTCTCCAAAAGTATCCTTCAAGGTCTATATATAGATTTTCTGGTCCGGTCTGCAAATAGCATAAATCTGCCTTTTAGTTTTACTAATCGCACCCCAAACTAGTTTGCTAACAACCAAACTCCGCTATTCTGAAGGGCTATTGGCAGCCCACAAATGTTATTTGGGTAAATTCGCCCCTAGACCCTTACTGGATGAATGTCCCATGAAGGCACCACTCACCAGACTTCCCATAAGAGGGACTCGCGAGGTCTCCCTATGCGAGCAGCCCATGAAGGCACCACTCGCTAGCCCCCTGACATTTTAAATACTGTCATGGGTCGCTTATGTGTGGCGGCGAGCCCTCACTCGCCTCGTGATGAGCAAAACTATGCTTGCAAATGACAACGGCAAGTGTACCGTGTCAGATGTAGTATAGGCTTATAAAAACCATGGTCGCATAAAAATCCGGGAGTGTTGATTACTCTTACTCAAGACGATCTCTATTGTTCTATCAAAAGTACTTTGATTTGGTAGCAATAAGGAACGTAACACAACTTGAAGATTATAACTAATGAAAAGAGAGGTGGACAAACTAGAAGAATAGACGAATAAAAACAACAAATTTTATTAATTCAAGAAAAGAGATTACAACTATTGAAAGAGAACTTACAAGTGCAAGAAAAAGTAAAGCTAGAATACTTGAAAATACGGAAATAAAGCAAGAAAATGGAGGCTTGGAATCCAATACAAGGTGTCTTGATAATCTGGAGGAGCTGCCTGTTTATAGCTAAAAATTATGGGTTACACGCCCTTAGTCACGCCTGTGACCAAGGGCGTGTAAGGCGCGCGATCTTCTGGGTGTGGAAAGGACGCTGGCTGTCATTAATGCAGGCGATTCGGGTGCGTCACGCCCGTGACCTGGGGCGTGTAATCTTAAAATTTGGCTTTTGGCGGGAAACTTCAGCGGGAAAGAGCGATGTTGATCATTCGTCGGTCTCAGCCATTTCATCGATCCCAGCGTATTCGTCGAACGCAGCAAATTCGTCGAATGCAGTAGCCATTTCGTCGAACGCAGCAGCCATTTCGTCAAACGCAGCAGCCATTTCATCAAACGCAGCAGTCATTTCGTCGAACGCAACATTTTCGTCGAACGCAGTGACCAGGCACAGTTCGTCAATCTCAGCGGTCGCAGCCGTGACATTGGGTCACGCCCTTGGTCACGCCCGTGACCTGGGGCGTGTACTTGGCGAATTCTTCATGGAACGCCCCCTGGTGGCGGAAACAGGTCTGGAACACCGCGCAGGTTACATGCCCATGGTCACGCCCGTGACCTTGGGCGTGTACTTGAAGTTTTGGTCCAATGTGTCCAAAAAACCTGAAATACACAGAAAAAACTCAAGTTAGTTTATAAAATTGAAAAGATAATAAATTAAATAAGAAAAGCATAAAAACTATATAATTTCATATTAAAAATATATTAAACTTATACTAAGAGATGAGTACAAAAAGTACTCATCAAACACCCCCATACTTACTCGTTTGCTAGTCCCGAGCAAACAACTTTTCATAGGAGTAGAAAATTTAGATACTAGAAAAAGAAATTTGAACTCAAGGAATAAAATGCGAAGTCTTACGCCTACGTGTAGAGATCCTAGTTGAAAGACCTATTCACCATAGCGATTAGCTTATAATTTTCAAAAATGCGATTTAACATATTGCTTTTACTTTTAAGTTGAAAGTTCGGTAAATTTTCGACTGCTATTCAGTGAGCGGGTAGCGTGTTTTCTAAGATTAATATTACCCAAAATCGAGTTTCGGGATAGCCTCCAAAGAAATCCATCAATGACGATGGCCATAGGCTTGCCCGGTCGCACTCTTTCCACTACACAAGTATAATGTCATAGCTTAAAGATCAAAAGGGCTTTCATTAGGAGTGAAACTTGGCTTAGGTATATGATTTGGGATTGGAAATCAAAGGGATAAAATATGACGGCTAAGGATCACGCTAAACCAAGGTGAGAGTAAAATTATAAAAATTTAAACCTCGCATAAGAGTTGTCATGAAGCAAAACATACAAAAACTCTCTTAGTTTTCAAATATAAGGCCATGAATAAATTTTCTTTATTTTTCACAGTTGGCCAACAAAATAAATTTTCACACATTTTTTTTATTTTTTTTTTATTTTTTTATAGCTCCAAATAAGAAGTTGCAACTTCCTTATTTTCACAATAGAACCCATTGCAAAATTTTAATAAATCTCAAATATTTAGTGTGATCATGGGGTGGATGTTTTGGCTTTGGTGAAAATGAAAGGTGGAGGTAACAAAGGAAATAAGGAAAGGCCCAAAGTGTTTACACAATGAAAAAAATTTAAAGGTAGGCAAACAGGCACAAACGATCAAAAGATGACCTAAATCACTTCTAAAAACTATGACAAACCTATGCAAATGCTTCGAGAATCGCTTGAGGCAAGTTCTAGCCATCGAGAAAGAATACCCTTCCGTTCTAAATGTGTAATATTCTCTAGTAAGCTTCTACATACTCACTTGAATTATTCTCAAATTCTACCGGATTCAAGGTAAGTGTAAAACAAAAATGTTTTCTCGCAGTTAGAATATCATAAATTCAATTCTATACTGAATAGTTAATTTGACATAGAATTCTACTAACGCGTGCGCTTAACTAGGAACATTGCATTAGTCAACAATTTTATTTTAAAATTCAAAAAACTAATGAAGTATAAAAAGTTCCCTACGACACTATACAAAAGCAAATCTACTAAGGATTTTGCATATGAGTAGGTATAAGATTTCAAAAAAAAAGATTTTGTTTTATTATTATTTTATTTATTTTTTCTCTTCTTGGACTTCCCAAGGTTAACCCGGTGAATGTCTCGCTAGGTACTAGAGGCTATGATGGGAATTCAAGCCCAAAGCGTCCTTTCCAAAAAAAATTATTTTTATTAAAGTAAATATATATATATATTTTTTTTAACTAAATTGAAATTCAAAAAAAGCAATGTTACACCCCCATACTTAAAATTAAACATTATCCCCAATGTTTAAAACTAAGTAAGAAGATAAAAATAAGAATTACACTTTTTATTTTATTTTATATATTTTTTTTTTTAAGAAACAAATAAGAAAATGAAGTAAATTAAATAACAAAAAGAAAGAAAATCAAATAAGTGACTAAAGGGTGAAGAGGGCTTCCCTGAACAGTAGATGAGGTTGTCGGACAGAAAATAGAACCTGCAAAATTGAGTTAAACAAAACAAAGAAAACAAAAAAAAACTTTGGGTTGCCTCCCAAAAGTGCTTTGTTTACCGTCGCGTAGCTTGACTAAGTGACGTTCTAAAGGTTGGTGAGGTTAAGTGTTTCAATTTTGCTGGGCACTGGGTCGCTGGAATGATATAATTTTAAACGGTGCCCGTTAACTTTCAAAGGGCCTTGATCCGGGTGTTCTATTAGCACGGTCCCATATGGTCAAACCTCTTTTACAACAAACGGGTCGGACCATCGGGATTTTAATTTGCCCAGAAAAAGTTTTAATCTAGAATTATATAGAAGGACAAAGTCTCCTGGTGAAAAAGATTTTGGGAATTTTATTTTTTTATCATGGTAAAACTTAGTGCGCTCCTTGTAAAATTTATTATTTTCGTAGGCGTTTGCGCGTCATTCGTCTAATTCATTAATTTGAAACTTTCGTTGATCGGAGACTAAGTTTAAATCTTGATTTAAAAATTTAAGCGCCCAGAATGCGCGGTGCTCTAATTCCACTAGTAAAAGACACGCTTTTCCATAGACTAATCAGTACGGTGTACATCCGATGGCGGTTTTGTACGCTGTCCGATAAGCCCATTGTGCTTCGTCTAATTTTAACGACAAATCCTTCCTATTAACGGACACAGTTTTTTCAAAATTCTTTTTAATTCACGATTTACTACCTCTACTTGTGCATTCGCTTGTGGGTGGTAGGCAGTAGAAATTTTGTGCGTAACTCCATTATTTTGCTAAAATTTTAGCAAGTTGGTTGTTACAAAAGTGTGTGCCCCTATCACTAATTAGTGCTCGGGGTATGCCAAATCGTGAAAATAATTTTTTTTAAAAGTGTACGATGACTCTCGCATCGTTGGTGGGAAAAGCTTGTGCTTCCGCCCACCTTGACACGTAATCGACCGCAACAAGGATATATTTATTATTGAACGAGGAAGGTAAAGGACCTAAGAAATCTATTCCCCACAAATCGAAAATTTCGCATTCTAAAAATATATTTTGGGGCATTTCATCCCGGTTTGAAATATTACCTGACCGTTGACAGCTATCTCACAATGGTGTGAGCATCTTTGAATAAGGTGGGCCATTAGAAGCCTGCTTCTAGCACCTTTCTTGCGGTCCGATTTGCTTGATAGTGACCACCAGTTGGTCCTTCGTGGCAGTGGGGCAAAATTTGGACGCCTTCTTCGCCCGAAATACACCTTACCACTTGGTCCGCGCAGACACGAAATAAAAAGGGGTCCTCCCAAAAATAATTTTTCAAGTCCGAAAAGAATTTCTTATTTTGCTGACTTGAAAAATCTTTTGGTAGGACCCGGGCCACTAAATAGTTGGCCAAATCCGCGTACCAAGGGGTGGAAGAAGTCGTTACATTTTTGATGGCGAGGAGGCGCTCTTCAGGAAATTTATCATCTATCTCGGCCTCCAATAGTGCTCCTGCTGCTGGGTTCTCCAATCTTGAGAGGTGGTCGGCCGCCAAGTTCTCCGCTCCTTTCTTGTCTCGGATCTTCAAATCGAATTCTTGCAAGAGTAGGATCCATCTCAATTGTCGGGGCTTGGCGTCTCCTTTATCTAGAAAGTACCAGAGTGCAGAGTGATCTGTAAAAACAATAATTTTTGATAGCGTTATGTACGAACGAAATTTATCAAAGGCGAAAACAATCGCTAGAAGTTCTTTTTTTGTCGTTGTATAATTAGCTTGGACGGATGTAAGCGTTTTGCTTGCGTAATAAATTGGGTGAAAGTATTTATTCACCCTTTGGCCCAAGACCGCACCTACGGCAAAATCGCTTGCATCGCACATGATTTCGAACGAAAGAGACCAATCTGGCGAAATTAAAATAGGTTATTTTATAAGTTTGTTTTTAATTTTTATGAACGCCTTAGAACATTCTTCATCAAAGATAAACGTGGTTTCTTTTTCTAAAAGATGTGTTAACAGTTTTGTAATTTTCAAAAAATCTTTAATGAACCGTCTATAGAAAACCGCGTGTCCTAAAAAACTTCTAATAGATTTAATATTAGTAGGCGGAGGGAGTTTTTTTATAACTTTGATCTTGGCCCTATCGACCTCGATCCCTTTACTAGAAACCTTATGTCTGAGGACCAATCCCTCACGAACCATAAAGTGGCACTTCTCCCAGTTTATACCCTTTATATCAGAAATTTGCCACGCAATTGCGTGACGGTGGTTATTTAAAATTTTAATTAATTCGGAAATTTCCGAATCATTAAGCGTAGAAGAAATAATCACGGGTAATTTTGAATTTTCTTCTAAAAAAACATATTTTAGTTGATCCGGCAGTTGTTTTAATTCTAGACTCGGTGGCTCTTCATAAGATGTTTTGATTATAAAAAATATTTAAATTTGTTTGGTCAAAATTTGCCTGCCGGGTCGTTTCTTCAGGACATAATAAAGTTTGTAACTCCGGATTTTCATAAAGAGGGGAATTTATTTCCGCAACAATTGATAATTCTTCTTCAAAATTTGATTCTAAAATAAAACAAGAATCGTCGTTAGTAATCTCATTTCTCATTGATTGATTAACATTGAAAATAACTTCTTCCTCTCCAACTTGCAGGAGAAGTTTTCCGTTACTGACATCTATTATAGCTCGAGCGGTGACTAGGAAAGGTCGGCCAAGTATTAGGGGTACTTCGGCATCTTCTTCAATATCGAGGATGACAAAGTCTACCGGGAAGATAAACTTATCAACCTTCACTAGCACATCTTCAATGACCCCTATTGCGTATTTAACTGACCGATCCGCTAGTTGGATGCTTATGTTAGTTGGGCTTGGGTTGCCCAAACCAAGCTTTTTAAATAACGCAAAAGGCATTAAACTTATGCTAGCGCCTAGATCAGCCAAGGCATGCTTGATTGATAAATTACCAAACATACACGGGATGGAGAACCGTCCCGGGTCATTTAGTTTTTGTGGTAATTTATTTAATAAAGCCTCCGAACACTCTGCGTTTAAAGAAATACGCGAAAAATTTTCAAAGTTTTGTTTGGTTCGAAAGTAACTCCTTTAGATATTTAGCGTACTTTGGCATTTGAGCAATTGCTTCGCAGAATGGCACAATTATTTGGATTTGTTTCAAAATTTCAATAAATTTTTTATATTGCTCCTCATTGCGCTCATCTTTAAATTTTGAAGGATAAGGAATAGAAGGATTTTTAATAATGCGCGGAGCTAAAGTAGCAGACGGTAAAGCAGGTAAAGAAAGAACTTGCGGGGGAGAAGGTGAATCGGTTACCTCAGGCTCGACCAAATTTAAAGAAGTTACCTCTTTTCCGCTACGGAGGGTGATTGCGTTGGCGCTCTCCCGCAGATTGGGCTCAGTATTGCCCAGAAGTGCTCCTTGCTGGCGTTCGGAGAACATTTTTGCGAGCTGTCCAATTTGATTTTCTAAATTTTTGACCGATCCGATGAGATTCCGGATATTGGACTCATTGGAGGCAATGTACTTAGTGAAGACCTCTTCAAGCGGAGAGGGCTTTTGTGGTGGTGGTGGTGGAGGAGCGAATCCGGGAGGATTCACTTGTGGTGGTCGTTGAGCATTATTGAGGTTGCTCCATGAAAAGTTTGGGTGATTCCTTAAACTCAGATTATAACTATTGTTAAATGGAAGATTATTATTCGGGTTATAGGGAGGGCGATAAGAATTCCCCATATAATCAACTTGCTCATGAATGAAATTATTATTTAAATTATTATTATTATTAGCCCAATTTGTGGCGGAGGAAGCAGACATCTCCGCCACTTGCTTAGTTAATCTTTCTACCTGTAACGCTAAATTAGTGGCTTCCTCGACTTGATAAAGTCCGGCCGGCTTGTTAGGGCGCGTCCGTGGCATATTCCACTGATATGCGTTCATGGCCATCTCTTCAAAAAGCTCTTGAGCGGCCTCGGGGGTTTTGTTATTAAGAGTTCCCCCTGCTGCCGCATCAATCATTTGCCTTGTTTGGAGATTCAAACCATTGTAGAAAGTTTGAATTTGTTGCCACAAAGGAAGGGCATGATGAGGACATCTCCGCAATAATTCCTTGAAGCGCTCCCATGTGTCGTAGAGAGACTCCGAGTCTATTTGCGTAAAAGAGAGAATGTCCGTACGTAGTTTAGCGGACTTTGCCGGAGGAAAATATTTCGTTAAACATTTCTCCGTCATTTCGGCCCATGTAGTGACGGAACCTCTAGGAAGAGATCCCAACCATTGCTTGGCCTTAGTCCGCAAAGAGAAAGGAAATAAACGCAAACGATTGGCGTCATCGGTGACGCCATTTATTTTGAACGTATCGCAAATTTCGAAAAAATTTAATAAATGCAAATTATGATCTTCATCTCGTAAGCCATCAAATATGACGGTTTGCTGTACCATTTGAATGATGCTCGTTTTAATTTCAAAATTATTATTTGCCACCGCCGGGCGAATAATGCTAGATTGTGTTCCCTCCTAATTTGGCCTCGCATAATTGGACATAGTCCATAGCGGGGCCTCATTATGGTCGAGATTATTTATTAAGCCTTCGTTAGTCTCTCCGATTGACTCTTCCTGAATTATTGGTAGATCACTAAATCGGAGACGACGATGCAAGGTACGCTTGATTTCCGGATCAAAATAAAATTCAAGATTGACTGAAGAGTTTCCTCGGGTCATAAACAAAAAGAAAAGAGGGAAAGTTGTGGATAAATAAAATAAAATTTCACATAAACAAATATTTATATATATATATATATATAATTTTTTATTTATTTAGGTGAATTAAAATTAGTCCTGGACTTCCCAAGGTCAACCCGGTGAAGGGCTCGCAAGGTACTAGAGGCTGTGATGGGAATTCAAGCCCAAAGCATCCTTTCTAGGAGTTTAGTTGCACCTTAAAGAAATGAAAAAAAAGTAAAAAAATAAAAAGAGAAGAAAGGAAACGATAAAATCAATAGATATTCTCTTTTGAAATATCAACTAAGATCCCCGGTAACGGCGCCTAAAACTTGATGAGCAAAACTATGCTTGCAAACGACAACGGCAAGTGTACCGTGTCGGATGTAGTATAGGCTTATAAAAACCAAGGTTGTGTAAAAATCCGGGCGTGTTGATTACTCTTACTCAAGACGATCTCTATTGTTCTATCAAAAGTACTTTGATTTGGTAGCAATAAGAAACGTAACACAACTTGAAGATTATAACTAATGAAAAGAGAGGTGGACAAACTAGAAGAATAGACGAATAAAAACAACAAATTTTATTAATTCAAGAAAAGAGATTACAACTATTGAAAGAGAACTTACAAGTGCAAGAAAAAGTAAAGCTGGAATACTTGAAAATACGGAAATAAAGCATGAAAATGGAGTCTTGGACTCCAATACAAGGTGTCTTGATAATCTGGAGGGGCTGCCTTTTTATAGCTAAAAATTCTAGGTTACACGCCCTTGGTCACGCCCATGACCAAGGGCATGTAAGGCGCGCGATCTTCTAGGTGCGGAAAGGACGTCGGCTGTCATTAATGCAGGCAATTCGGGCGCGTCACGCCCGAGGTCACGCCCGTGACCTGGGGCGTGTAATCTTAAAATCTGGCTTTTGGCGGGAAACTTCGGTGGGAAAGAGCGTTGTTGAATATTCGTCGGTCTCAGGCATTTCGTCGATCCCAGCGTATTCGTTGAACGCAGCAAATTCGTCGAACGCAACAGCCATTTCGTCGAACGCAGCAACCATTTTGTCGAAAACAGCAACCATTTCGTCGAACGCAACATTTTCGTCGAACGCAGCGGCCAGGCGCAGTTCGTCGATCTCAGCGGTCGCGGTCGTGACATTGGGTCACGTCCTTGGTCACGCCCGTGACCTGGGGTGTGTACTTGGCGAATTCTTCACGGAACGCCCCCGTGGTGGCGGAAACAGGTTTGGAACACCGCGCAGGTTACACGCCCATGGTCACGCCCGTAACCTTGGGCGTGTACTTGAAGTTTTGGTCCAATGTGTCCAAAAAACCTGAAATACACAGAAAAAACTCAAGTTAGTTTATAAAATTGAAAAGATAATAAATTAAATAAGAAAAGCATACAAACTATATAATTTCATATTAAAAATATATTAAACTTATACTAAAAGATGAGTACAAAAAGTACTCATCACCTCATGGGTGCTAAATGCACCCCAAAGCGGTGAGCCTACACCTGCCTCACCCTCACACCACGCTCCTTGCAAGGAGGTAAGTGGGCTTGCCTAGCCTCATCCTTACGACTCGCTCGCCGCAAGTCGGCGAGCCTCTACCCGCTTCGCCTATGCCCGATTCTCCATTTTACCCTTCGGCGAACACTGGGTTGTACAATACACACTGCTCATTTATTCATACATACTGCTAGTATAATCCATATCACCTACTCTTTCTTTTACCCATTGATGTCCTCTTCTTTGTCCTCCCGCTCGGTGCCTAGTAGTCATGGGGGTAGGCGAGGACAAAATTGGCTTAGTATTTTTGACTAACGGTCGGATGTGGTTGTAACACTAGGAGATCGAGGAGCAGGAGTCGCATTTCGTCAGGCAGGACGAGACGGCAGACACTGAGCAGATGTCGCGCATCACCACTACCACACGGCAACAGGTTGGAGAGTATTTTGTGTAGCTTCCGCATTGTGTAGTGTGAGAAAATGTATTATTATTTACTTTTCGATTTGTATCGGGCTTAAGCCCTTGCACTCTTTATTTTGTTTTCATTATGGACTATCTACGTTATATATATACATGTGGTTGTGGACTTGTCATATTTGATAGCATTTCTTTCTTGCAATATTGGCCTGTGATATGATCGAACTAGCCGGCAGGATCGGTGTTGAGCGGTGACAGCTAACCCATTAGTTAGGGTCACCGTAAGACGTCGGTTCTAGGCATAAGATCCGGGAACTCTCTGGTAAGGAGGAGAGGGTTCTTACACACTTTTCCCTCAGACAGCAGGTAGAAGTAGTACCATTTGGTTTCCCTAGGATACCCCACTAGATAACACTTATCTGGCTTGGGTTCCGGTTTGTCAGGCATTTAGCGTCGCTCGTATGCCTCACATCCCCAAATCTTAATGAAAAACATACTAGGACGCTTCCCAATCTATATCTCATATGGTGTCTTTAGATCCATTTTCATTGGAGCATGATTTAAAGTGAAAGCAGCAGTCTCTAGAGCAAACCGCAATAGGAAACGGGCAGATCTGCATGACTCATCATCGACCGCACCATGTCTAACAAAGTATGATTCCTCCTCTCAAAAACACCATCATGTTATGGTGTTCTAGGTGGAGTGATTTGTGATACAATACCACACTCTTTTAGATGATCACAAAACTCATGACTTAGGTATTCGCCACCTCGATCTGATCGGAGTACCTTAATCCTTTTTCCCAGTTGGTACTCTACTTCATTCTTAAACTCTTTGAACTTTTCAAAGGTTTTGGATTTACACTTCATAAGATATATATATATATATTCGTATCTACTGAAATCATTAGTAAATGTAACGAAGTAGTAGTACCCACCTCTAGCCATAGAACTCATGGGTCCGCATACATCACTATGTATTATACCCAAGAGATCATCAACTCTATTAGTACAACTAGTGAAAGGGGCTTTTGTCATCTTGCCTAATAAACATGACTCGTATCTCTCAAATGATTCATAATCAAATGAGTCCAACAATCCAATTTTATGGAGCTTGGATACGCATTTCTTATTTATATGGCCCAAACTACAATGCCAAAGATATGTAGGATTAGAGTCATTAGTTTTTAGTCTTTTGGTATTTTCTTTATTATAGATTGGATGGTTTATGTTCAAAACATACAAATCATTAAACATTTGAGCAACGCCATAACAAACATCATTCTTATAAATGGAACAGCAATTGTTCTTAATCATTAAAGAAAAGCCATTCATGTCCAAACATGAAATAGAAATAATGTTTCTAGTTATAGCAGGACGAAATAATAGTTATCAAGTTCAATAATAAGCCCAGTGGGCAAGGAAAGACGGTACACTCTTACGACAATGACAGCAACTTTTGCTCCATTTCCAACGCGTTGGTCTACTTCTCTTTTACCCAACATTCTTCTCCTTCTCAGTTCCTGCACATTTATACAAATGTGAGAACCACATTCGGTATACAATACCCAAGATGAAGGAGTAGACATGTTTATTTCTATAACAAAAATACTTGAATCGGAAGTCACACTTCCCTTCTTCTTCAGATCCTCAATGTAGAGGGAACTGTTCCTCCTCTAGTTCTCTGCCTTACCAAAATGGTGGCAATTTCCTTCTTTAGTTAATCTCTTCATTTTCTGTGCTGGAGATTTGGGATCAAGACTAGACTTAGGTCCCACCTTAGTCTTCCTGAATCCCTTGCCCTTGCCTTTATGCACCATCAATATGGGGCCAGCAGGCTTAGTCTTCTTCATATTGTTCTCGGCAGTTCTTAACATGCCTAGGAGCCCGGGCAGCGTCTTATCAAAACTGCTTGTAACTGTCTAGTAATGATTGCAGGATTAGATCAGTGGACAACTCTTGGCCTAAAGGAAACCCCAGACTTGATCTGAAGGTTCTCGATGTACCTAATCATCTTAAGTACATGAGTTCTGACTGGGTCTCGAGCTCTCATCTTGTACTAAAACAATGCCTTAGAGGTGTCTAACCTCTCTTGCCGAGCTTGTCCTTGAAACATTTTCTTCAGGTGCTCGATAAATTCAAAACCACACATGGTCTCATGTTGCTTCTGAAGCCTAGAGTTCATGGTAGCGAGCATGAGACATTCGACATCTAAGGAATTATCTTGATACTTCTTATATGCATCATTGTCGGCTCTGGACAAATTCACGGTCGGCACTTCGGGGGGATTCTCTTCCAAGACATAGAGCTTGCGCTCTTGCCTGAGAACAATTCTCAGGTTTCTATACCAGTCTAGGAAGTTATTCTCATTGAGCTTGTCCTTCTCAAGGATGGCTCTTAGGGACAAGGTGGAATGATATCCACTTTTCATGGAAGTTCTACAAGAATTATGCAAAATAAATTTTAGTACTATATTTCAAAATATATGTTATTTTAGTAAGGACTTTTATTAAAAGCTCCCACTATTTTATTTCAAACTAATAACCCTTAATATCAATTTGGAGAGTTTATGAGAGCTACTCTCTAGTGGACAAGATCTGTATTTCATCTTATCAAAAGTCAGCTTTGACTGATCACCCATAATGTGGCAATTTGGGTAGGCAACTTTTGTCAATTGCATCACCATGCAGCTCTTGTATGGTTGGTGAATAAATCTTTATTCGCATCCAGCATATGGTGCATGCCAACTCTATGTCTTTAGGCACACAACCTTTGAGGTCACCTAGTTAAGTTGGACCCGATGTCGACAGTGGGATATCACAATTATCGGCTCGCACCCTTACCAAGATAGATTAATGCACCTTGCTTTGGCAAGCCCACACTTCATCGATCAAGGCAGGAAGAGTGTCATCCATTGGAAGGCATCTGAATACTTAACATTTGATAAGCGATTTAATGATAATTGATTAACATTTAATCATTATGCACATTCATAAAATTACAACATTTATAATCCAAATACATCCCAGATGTGCACAAAATAAAATCATCAGCACTTTGATAAAAGAGCTAAATTTGAACATTTAGAACCCTTCTAAATATCCAGATTTACATGCACTAGACACATGAAAAATAACTCCACTTATGTAGTAGACAAGCTCGTCTCTCAATGTTAGATTCAAAATCTAAGACACTTGGTTTCACTAACCATTCTGAGGGACGGTTACTGCAAAGGAGAAATAATTTCTGAAACATGAAAATCACAACGCAATCGAAGGGTCAGTGCCACTGGCGGTGGTCTCGCTGACCGATCAGCGAGCGAGGTCAAGGGGTAGCGCCCCTACGGGGTGCGGGGTAGAGCCCCAACCAATTTTTGAAAAACACCACCAGAAACCTTTCAAAAATACATCAAAAATGATATTCCAAGAAGAAATTTGGACATTTCGAACACTTCTAAATTTCCTGATTTACACGCACTGGATCGCAAACCTCCCTCTGATACCACTGTTGGTTTTTCTCTAAACATGAGTGGAACAGCACATCTGAAAGGAGAGTTTAGTTCTTATTAATATGTTAAAGGCTCTTGTTTAATTTTACTTTCAAAATAAGTGATATATATATAGATGAGTGTGCTGATTGCCGATTGAGAAATAAACACAAACACTTAGTGAGCATAAATATCACAGCACAACAAATAAGAACATAAAACAAAAAGCAAACCAAACAATCCAGATGACACAAGGAAATACAGTAGTTCCCCTCAACTGGGTACATCTACTCTTCTACCCACTGGTAGGAATCCAATGGAGGTTGTTGATAAGGTGCCCTCACACTAAGGTGTTTTGATAAGGTGTCCACACACCAATGGAGGTTTGATCAGGTGCCCAATTCACCTATAAGCTTTTGATCAGGTGCTTATCAACCAAGATGCAGGTTTTTGCTAAGGTGGCCTGTCACCGGGAGTAAACTTTTGAAGGGAGTTTTAACCCTTTACAAGGTGGGAAGGAGAAAGGGAAAAGATATATTGTTCTTCTCTTTTTGCTGAGAAGACTCTTGATGATCCTGATGAGATGTTGTGTTTGGATCTTGATGATGATGAAGATGAAGAAAGCTCCCCCTGTCTGATTTAGAATAGATGACAGCTTTGGATGGAGCTCCTTCTCTAGATTGCAAATCTTCTTTTCTTCTTCTTGCAGTTTTGATCCTGAGCAATTATTTGTGTTTGGTGTCTCAGGATATGTATGATCTGCAAGAGAAGAGTTTAGCAAAAACAGAACCAGATAAAGTAATAGAGTTGTTCTCTATTTCTGCCCATGTTCTTCTTTTTCTCTTCTTCTTCTTCTTTTCTTTTTCCTGTACAGAAAGATGTAATATATTCTGTCTATATAAATCTGTTGTTAGCTGTTCATCTTCTTTTTTCTTTTCTGCTCTGTATATTTAACCTGTAGAGCAGTTCGGCTATATTGAATTCTTGCCGACAGAAGAGGAAGGATATATTATCTCTTTCTTTTTCCAGAACCTCGAGAAGATAACTTGCCTTCTGTAGCTTGCTGCAACGGCTACAGCATTTATTGCTTTACTGTCAACGGCTATATCATTTAATGCTTCACGTTGTAAGGTTAAATCAGCAATATATATATATATTGCAATATATAAAATATTACTTTAATAAAGTCTGACAGCATATATATATAATATAATATTTCAAACGAGCTGAAAGATATTAAAATAATGCTGGGAGAAATTCGTCGAGCTGAGGTTCACGTTCGTCGACCTCATCATTTGATTCGTCAACCTGAACATGTGATTTACTGTTTCTGAACTTCTGCTGAATATTTGTCGAACACAGACTTGAGTTTGTCAAACAGAAGGATTCGTCGACCGCTGAGCTTGCATGATTTCGTCGACCGCTGAAGTATTGAGCTGTTCGTCGCAGATGGCCGTTCGTCGAATGCAAGATTTCATCGACAGCTGAGCCTGGATAAAAGCGTCGAGCGCTGAGCTTGAGTAAAGGCGTCGAGCGCAGAGCTTGAGTAAAGGCATCGAGCACTGAGCCGCTGAGACGAGATCGTCGAGCGCTGAGATAAGTGATCTTCGTTGGCCGCTGAGATGGCTTGATTTCGTCAAGAGCAAAATGCACGCCATTCGTCAACCGCAGGGCGCCGTTCGTTGAACGCAGATCGCCATTCGTCGAATGCAGAGAATATATGTATTTATTATTCTTTCTCTTATTTTTCAGCCTATTAAATATATATATTTTTAGCTTTCTTTCTTAATGATATTTAATCTAACTTATACAATATGTTATGATATGAACTTAAACACTAAAGGTGGATCCTAACTCAAATCAAAACTAAGGTTCCAACAATCTCCCCCTATTTGAGTTGGGATCCTAATCCAAATTAAGACTAGGTTCTAACAATCTCCCCCTATTTGGTTTAGGATACCTAAGCATTAAAAGTTTTTAAAGCTTAAGGGTTAGAGATTATTTTATCATAATTTCTTTTTAAAACTAAGCAATTCTGATTTCCTAAATTTTGATTTAAATAAGAATTTAATAAAATGAATTGCTAGCTGTTATTAGATTCTAAGAATTTTAAAATCAAAAAGACAATGTCTGATAGCTTCTTTCTATAGAATCCCCTTAATCAGAAGAGACTCACACTTAGTGCTTTGATCATTTCTGATCTATGCAATCTGAGTAGAATGCTCAACATGATTTTAGGAGAAAATCTGGAAGAATGTGAAGTCTATCTGATATTGCTTTAAAATAGAAAAATTCAATGGAATCATATAACTGCTTATTTTAGTTATAAAATTTTTAAAGAAAATGTTTTATAATTAGATATTTTTGTCCTTTTTATTTCATTAAAGTATAAATTTGTAAATTTATTCTTATTTTGTTGAACATAAAAACTTTCTTTTTCTTTACAAGTTTGTTTAAACTTATCAGTTTTAATGAACTTATTTTTTAAACAGATAATTTGTTCTTCTGATATTTTCATATTTTCTTTATGTTTATCAGGAATTAATTTGTTTAGAGTTAGCTCCTTTTTTATTCTATTTTCAGCAATTATTAAATCTGTACATGGTGAGTTGAAAACAGATTTAACATCAGAGGTAGAAATAAAATTTGAAGATACCTCTTTTACCTTTTCTGAATCAGATTCAGCATCTGATATGTAGTTTGAACCATATATAGCCAACGTGCAGAAAGCTGTGGCTTTTTGTTCTTCCTTGTCTTCTTCTTCAGTTAGAGTTGAAGATGGTTCTGTATCAAAAATGATGTTAGAGGAAGAAGAGGAAGATGGTTCATTTACCATCCTTGAGAGGGAGTTCCAGATGCTCTTTGCTGAAGTGCAATCAGACACTTTAAGAAGAATGTCTTTTGACATTGATTTAGCCAATATCTCCATGGCCATGGCATCAGCACTTTTCAGTATTTCTTGATCATCAAATGAAGAGATTGAAGATGGAATTCCTGTCAAAACAGATTTATAAATATTTTCATATATGGCATTCATATATAACTTAATTCTAACTTATCATAAATCAAATCTATCCAAATTACATAAAGGTGGATCAGAAAATGAAAAATCTGAATGTGTCATTTAAAAAAAAAACTTTATAAAAACAAAATAAGAACTAAGTGATCTTTGTGATTCAGGTGTTATCCTGTGTGAATAATCAACCTGGCTCTGATACCAATTGAAAGGAGAGTTTAGTTCTTATTAATATGTTAAAGGCTCTTGCTTAATTTTACTTTCAAAATAAGTGAAATATATATATAGATGAGTGTGTTGATTACTGATTGAGAAATAAACACAAACACTTAGTGAGCATAAATATCACAGCACAATAAATAAGAACATAAAACAAAAAGCAAACCAAACAATCCAGATGACACAAGGAAATATAGTAGTTCCCCTCAACTGGGTACATCTACTCTTCTACCCACTGGTAGGAATCCACTGGAGGTTGTTGATAAGGTGCCCTCACACCAAGGTGTTTTTGATAAGGTGTCCACACACCAATGGAGGTTTGATCAGGTGCCCAATTCATCTATAAGCTTCTGATCAGGTGCTTATCAACCAAGATGCAGGTTTTTGCTAAGGTGGCCTGTCACCGGGAGTAAACTTTTGAAGGGAGTTTTAACCCTTTACAAGGTGGGAAGGAGAAAGGGAAAAGATATATTGTTCTTCTCTTTTTGCTGAGAAGACTCTTGATGATCCTGATGAGATGTTGTGTTTGGATCTTGATGATGATTATGAAGAAAGCTCCCCCTGTCTGATTTAGAATAGATGACAGCTTT
This sequence comes from Dactylorhiza incarnata, assembly GCA_033032865.1. Taxonomy (NCBI): domain Eukaryota; kingdom Viridiplantae; phylum Streptophyta; class Magnoliopsida; order Asparagales; family Orchidaceae; genus Dactylorhiza; species Dactylorhiza incarnata. Next base: position 823,656 of record JAWHQI010000515.1, read on the forward strand.
GGATGGAGCTCCTTCTCTAGATTGCAAATCTTCTTTTCTTCTTCTTGCAGTTATGATCCTGAGCAATTGATAGTGTTTGGTGTCTCAGGATATGTATGATCTACAAGAGAAGAGTTTAGCAAAAACAGAACAAGATAAAGTAATAGAGTTGTTCTCTGTTTTTGCCCTTGTTCTTCTTTTTCTCTTCTTCTTCTTCTTTTCTTTTTCCTGTACAGAAAGATGTAATATATTATGTCTATGTAAATCTATTGTTAGCTGTTCATCTTCTTCTTTCTTTTCTGCTCTGTATATTTAATCTGTAGAGCAGTTCGGCTATATTGAATTCTTGCCAGCAGAAGAGGAAGGATATATTATCTCTTTCTTTTTCCAGAACCTTGAGAAGATAACTTGCCTTCTTTAGCTTGCTGCAACGGCTACAGCATTTATTGCTTTGATGTCAACGGCTATATCATTAAATGCTTCACGCTGTAAGGTTAAATCAGCAATATGTATAGCAATATATAAAATATTACTTTAATAAAGTATGACAGCATATATATAATATAATATTTCAGACGAGCTGAAAGATATTAAAATAATGCTCGGAGAAATTCGTCGAGCTGAGGTTCGCGTTCATCGACCTCATCATTTGATTCGTCGACCTGAACATGTGATTTACTGTTTCTGAACTTCTGCTGAATATTTGTCGAACGCAGACTTGAGTTTGTCGAACGGAAGGATTCGTCGACCGCTGAGCTTGGATGATTTCGTCGACCGCCAAAGTATTGAGCTGTTCGTCGAACGCAGATGGTCATTCATCGAACCCAGGATTTCGTCGACCGCTAAGCCTGGATAAAAGCGTCGAGCGCTGAGCTTGAGTAAAGGCGTCGAGCGCTGTGCCGCTGAGACGGGATCGTCGAGCATTGAGATAAGTGATCTTCGTCGACCGCTGAGATGGCTTGATTTCATCGAGCACAGAATGCACGCCATTCGTCGACCGCAGGGCGCTGTTCGTCAAACGCAGATCGCCATTCGTCGAACGCAGAGAATATATGTATTTATTATCTTTCTCTTATTTTTCAGCCTATTAAATATATATATTTTTAGCTTTCTTTCTTAATGATATTTAATCTAAGTTATACAATATGTTATGAAATGAACTTAGACACTAAAGGTGGATCCTAACTCAAATCAAAACTAAGGTTCCAACAACATCATATGTGCGCAGTGGAAAAATAAACAAGAACAACCCTAAACAATTATAGGATCTTGTGATTTCATGAATCAAGGAATAAATAGAGCAACACATTGCAATATACCAGAGAGGGATTGAGTTATTACTCAACCAAGGTGCTCCAATCTTGTCCAGAAATAAGCGGCGGAGTTCCAAGCACAGAAAGTAGATCTGTGTCTCTACAGCAGTCCATACGAGCGAAGGAGAACCTAAAGCTTCTTGTCAAACAAGAACTGGGTCAGAGAAGGAGTGCCCTCAATGTCTCCCACAGATTGCTAGATCTGTTCAAGGGAGAGGCAACGACGGCAGTCTGGATCTCGCGGAGATCTTGCGGAATGGTTCCATCTTAATCTCAGAAAAGGCACACAGGGAAATACCTAATCACTTCCATATTTATACCTAGGCCATAAAATTAGATATCTGCAGACCCCAAGTCTTTAATAGGAGTATTCATTAAGTATCATCGTGATCACTAAACATCGTCGAGACAATCTCAACAATATCGCCGTGAAGATATATATCGTAGAGAAGATCTCGACAATATTGCTGTGAAGATCTATATCATCGAGACGTTCTCAATGATATCATCGTGATGACCAATATCGTCGAGACAATCTCGACGATATCGTCGTGATGACTGAAATATCATCGTGACAATCATGACTAAATTGCACAGCACTCAACGATACAATAAAGGTTGAAAGTCGATCATATCGTCGTGACCACCCGATGATATTCACAATATCGTCGTGATGATCTCGATGATACTCACATTGTCATTTTGTACAGAAGACAATATGCTCTATACAATATTCATAATATATGTGGAACATTTAGCTGACTCGACCTAACTCCAATGAGTCATAGGATTGGTCCTTTACTCATATCCAATATAAGTAAGGCCAACACAATCCTTCCTCCAACTTCTCCAAACGCTCTTATATGCGACCCTATAGGCTCATGTCGTGTTGGCAGTAAGATTAACTACTCGATTGCTTTGAGATCACCTTGGAAATACCAACAACTTATTGGTGTGCTACTAGGTAATGTTGATGTATTTTTAACACCACTCTTTTGTAAAGCCTTGGAAATGATTACAATTAATGATTTCACTGAAGACAAAAATAGCTAAATCAGTCTTTAAGATTTGTGGTGAATTTGAAATAAGTCCCTAAGGTTTCAATTGTTGAAATTGGTTCTATGGTTTGCAACTTGATCGATATAAGACCTTGTGGTCAATTCTGTTGATGTCATAAGAACTCAAAAGAAAATGGAAGATTGGGGAAAAGGAGCAGAAATATCTATTTCTTTTCATTAGAAACCTATACGAGAGGACTGGGAAGCACACACCTCTGGTTATCATGCCTATGATAAACACTGGGTAGCCAAGTGCGGAGCAGATAACTGTTGAAAGCATCAAAGTAGTAAGCCAACCCCAAGATGTAAAATCAGATCTAAATTAAGGAATTGATAGCGATATGGATTCAAGGGGAAGTAGTCATGCAATTTCCACCAGAGGGAGGTTTAGATCCAGCACTGAACCCATTGTTACAAATCTCTAGGAGCATTCCACACGTGCTACTCGATCATCGGAGATGAAGAGACGGTGTCGCCGCCAACTGCGATGTTGCATTTGGACTGGCCGGACAATATGCTCCAGTGGAGGATGATGTGATGATTCACAGTAGTGCACAGTCTCTTGAGTTCTTGGCTTGGCAGCAACATAGGGACCACGTTTCATCGGAGTAAGAGGAAGAAAATGGAAAAGAATCCCTAAAAGTTTAAATAATTGCCACATAAGTGGAAAATCAGCAAAAAAATGTTAAAATAAACCAAAGTTAATTTAGGACTGAAATTAAACTACTCTTGAAATTGGAACCAAAACCTTATTTGGTTTGACTGGTTCTGGTTCCAGCATAATTTTTGGAACCGTCGTGTCAACGGTTCCAGTTCGGGTTCAACAAGAACCAAAATGACCACTAACGGTTCGGCCCGATTCTATGTGGTTCAGTCCGGTTCCAATCAATTCTATGTGGCATAGTTTTAATCATTTTATAACTCTATAGTTTGAGTCAATAGACACAATCATAAAGATTATTATCTCTTTAAAAATACATATTCGAAAAAGAAATTGGAATTCAAATGATTGGTGCAATAATTTCTTAGTTTCATAAGTTGAAATATGTAATAATTGAACTAATACAGATATGCATGCAATACTATCTGATTTGACGCACTAAAGAGAAAAAAGAACTGCCTTGCCGAAGTAGTTGAAGAATGGAAAGCATACAAATAAACAAAATAGAGTGGAAGAATAACCCGGGCTCTAGAATTAGTATCCCAAGATAGATCTAAGATTTTTGAAGGACGTAGATCTGAAGATTGAACGAATGGCTACAGTTTGGAAGAGCAGAACGTCTGGTAAGGACGATCAAACTAAAAAGTTGAATGAAGAAATTTAAATGGAAGTACATAAGTAAATAAGTGTGTTATACCAGGTCCTTTAACCATTCCTTGGAGGTCAAGGGAAGATGCCTGGGTGAGGATAAGAAGCCTGCCACTCGACACTTGTTGGTCTTCCATGGTTCTATTTTCAAGGTTGAGTAGAGGAGGGAGGCGAAGATGCAGCAATGGATGTGGAGGAAACTTGAAAGGAGGACGCCCATAAGGAAAATAGAGAGATACCTAGAGGAGTTGAAGATGGAAAGATCTTTTAGGATGGTGTATAAAATTTCCCGAGCTCGGTGATGGCTCTAGATTGCTTTGTCAAAGGCCTACTATCGTGGATGATTATGTTGCACATTCGATAATAGGTCGACAAGGAGGCCACTAGCGAAGAGCAAAATAGTTGGTAATGAGGAGGAGAATAGAGAACACATAAAACCCTAATTTGTCGAGAGAGAAGTGTGAAAATGAGAGAATCACGTGAGCACCATTGATCTATAGTCAGGTTTGTTTGTGTCATTAACCTAACAAATTATCTTAAAGTGATTTCATATGTTAGTTTGTATTATCTACACTGTATAGAAAGGGTAAAATGGTCATTACATGTTCTAAGATGTCACACTCAACTTAGAGTGTCAAGACCAGGTCAAGATAAGCACAAATTCAGTTGAGTTAAAACTTGCGTCGAATAGAAGTCGACGCAACTCTGACAAGAAGTTGAAGCAACTCAGACTAACTATCGACGTATCAAGTAAAGTTGATGTAACGTCGAAATGAACTCGACGCAGAAGGAAGAGTCTATCGAAGCCATCTTAGAAGTTGATGTAACTTTGAGTTCAATTCGACGCAGAAGATAAAGTTCAAGTACAAGTCTTCAACTCGACGGATACGTCGATATGTTCTCGACGCAACATCGACATCTGAGTTCAGCCAGAGCTAAGAAGGAATTCGAAGCTTCCTCTATAAGAACTCAGAGGTGCGTCGATATGATGAATAATGAAGTCGACGCAGCGTTATCTTTTCTAATACCTTTTCAGAAGGTCTACAAAGCTGAAAATTGTTCTCTAACGGTTTGTTTATTGCCAAAAATAGAATGGAGTATTACAGAGAAACAGCAATGACATTCTTGGAAGATATTTAAATCAGTCTTGATGGGTCGGGAACAGAAATAGAAGGAAATAGTTATTATCCAATGGATATTCCTTCTAAGGACAGTCCAGAAGAAGAAAGAAATTCAAACACAAATCAATAGAGAATGAGTATGATGAAGTGGAAAAACAATCATTCTCTCAATTGAATTCTTCTGTCTTCTTCTTTCTCCTCTAGCCCTAAGACTGAACAGAGGAATAACTTCTCTGCACAGAAAAACAACACAATAAGCCTGCTGCATTCTCTTATACATCACACAGCATCAAGCCAATAAAAGTGCAAAGAGGATTAGGATCAAATCTCATACCCCTTGTAATCATCACTATCTAAAGCAAGGGTTCATTATATTCAGATCCTGAAGTAAATAGACGGGACAGTATCCAGAGAGATAGCTGCAAAAGGATTCTAACTGAAGAATCCTATTATCTTCTTCCTCCTCTTCTATTGTTCTTATTCTGCCAACTGTACAAGAGTTGTAAGAATCACTCTTCAAAGGATTCAATGGTTCTAAGAGTCTCCTTAGCAAAAGACTTAGTGGTTCTAAGAGTCTCCTTTGCAAAAGACTCAGTGCTTCTAAGAGTCTCCTTATCAAAAGACTCAGTGGTTCTGAGAGTCTCCTTATCAAAAGACTCAAGCACAGTTAGTGCAATCCTACCAGGAGGTAGAAGAGTGGACTACCCATATTTTGGGGAACCACTATAAAATTTTTGTGTCTTTTGTGTTGCTTGTCAGTGTTGTCCCAGTTTACTGTTTTCTATTTTACATTTTCTGTGATTACTTTATTCTATTTTGGTGTTGATGATAACATAGTGCTTAGTGATTTTATTGTGTGTGCATAATTAGGGTAAAGATTTTTAAATCTCTATTCACCCCCCCCCCCCCTAGAGAATACTCAGAGGCACAATGTGCACTTTCAATTGGTATCAGAAGGAGGTTGATCATTAAAGGGTTAACACCTTGATCAAAAGATCTCCTCACTCTTATTCCTTTATTTAAAATTATCAAAAACTATTTTATAAAGAAAAATGAGTTCTAAGGACTATGCATCAACAAGACCACAAGTGTGTAACGTAAATAAGTTTACACTCTGGAAGGCTAGAATAAAGCTCTATATGAATTCCATTGATGAAGACATCTTTGATGTTATCATTTCAGGTCCCCCAGCTCCAGTCAGACAAGATGTCAGTTGATCTGCAACATAGGAAGCTATCCCTAGAAATGAGTGGACAGAAGCTGAGAAAAAGCAGAATGCATGTAATGCCAAGGCAATGAATATTCTGGTCTCCACAATGTCAGATGACATTTTCCAAAAAGTTGCTGACTACCAATCAGCAAAAGAGATCTGGGAATCTCTTTCCAGAATGGTAGAAGGGAGTTTTGATGAAAGAAAAGATAGGAAGTCCCTTCTCATATCCTAGTATGAGAACTTTCAAAAAAAAAAGTTGAGGAGAATGTAGCTGAAATGTATGACAGATTCAACTCTATAATAAATGAGCTGAAAGGTCTCGATAAGGAGATATCTCTGACTGAAATAAATGATAAGCTTCTCATATGCTTCCCAAGATCATGGACTCAAGGATCTGGCTATCAGAGTGTCCAGATGCCATAAATAGATCTCTATTAATGCTTTGCTAGGAAAGCTCAAATCTTATGAGATGTTATTGAAGAGCAGGGATGAAACAGAGGATAAGGAGACAGTCTCAACTCCCATCCAAAGGAGTCTTGCCTTGAAGGTTGCTGAGGGAGTCCTCCACACCTAAAGATGAGATGTTCAGTCTCTTAGCAAGGAGATTCATAAAGTGGGTCAAGACAGAAGACTTAAGAAGAAAAGAGTGGAGCTCAAAACCCAGATTTTATAAGACTCTAAAGAAAGAAGTGATTTGCTTCTCCTACAATAAGCCAGGGCACATAGACCCTGAGTGTCCACAAGAACAAAGGGACAGGATCAGCAGCAAAGAGGAGCAGAAGAAGTCTTTCGGGAAGAAAGACAAAAAGAAAGGTAAAGGTTTCTTTGTTGAAACCTGGAGTGAATCTGAAGTAGAGTTAAGCTCCTCTTCATCAGAAAGTGATGAAGAAGCTGTTGAAGCTGCCTGCCTGATGGCATTAGGGATCTCCTTAGATGATGAAGAAGAACATGTATCACAATTTGATAATTTTGATTTTCATTCTGATGATTTAAAAATGTGTTTTAAAGAATTCTGCAATGATCATCTTGAAGTACAAAAAGAAATAAACACGGTTAGGGTAGAACTAGAGAACCTTAAGAAAGATGATTTATATTTGAGAAATCAGGATTTAATAGGTGAGATTCATAATAAGGAATCAGAACTAGTTGAAATAAGAAATGATAATTTAAAACTAAAGGAAGAGCTAACAAAGGCAAAGGCCTTTGAAGACTCACTTAATGGGAGGAGTCAAAAGCTCAAAGATATTACACAAAATCTCTCTATGAGATTTAGTCACCTAGGTTTAGGAGCAGAGTCATCCACTAGCACAGAAGTCCCTAGTAGACCTACCTGGAAAAATCCAGTTAGATTTGTTAGACCTAGTGACTATCAAACAAGTGAGAAGAGTGCAGTATTTGAGGTCTAGGATAATAACAATCCTGATAAAATCACTATATTTAATAAAACAAACTCTAATAGTGAGAAAAGACCTCTAGGGAAAATCAATCCAGATGAACTAATGAATCTAAATAAAATGGGTGTTATAAAAGAGAAAACTGTTAGACACTCTGCATATTTATTATCTTTAGATACATTCTATACACATTTCAAGTACCAATATAATATACCTAGATTTAATAAACTCATTCTCTGCCATCCAAGAGGATATCATGAAAGACCCTTCTATTCTTTCATATAACCTTATAATGGTAGAAGAAAAGGGCCCAAGGTAATCTGTGTACCCTCTAATGTTTGAGCTACTCATGCAGGATAAGATAGGATCCTTCCTAAGAGATAATGGAGGGTGAATGTACAACCCCGGTGTCCTCCAGGAGGAGAGTGGAGGCAAAGGGACCCTCAGGCGAAAGGAGTAAGAAGGCGAGCAAGCCATGGGGTCTGGCGAGCCAGGCTCTCGCAGGCCGCTCACGGGAAGGCGAGCAGACCAAAGCCTAGTCGCTCGCTCGCGGGAAGGCGGGCGAGCCGAGCCTCTCGATTCGCGAGTATGGCCCTCGGGGGCGGCTTGCCCATGAAGTATTCATGATCATTTTTACCTAAAAGCCCCTGGTGGTCTGCAGTTAGCCCCTCCAAACAGTGTAGTTTGGCTATTGGCAGACCATTTTGGGTTGCGTATAGAAAAAGTGTAAGGCGGAATCTCGCTATTGATAGACCAGACTTAAAAAACTATAAATAGACCTTGAATGGCACCTTGGAGAGGATCGGATCTCAGTTTCTGAGCTTCTTCCTCCCTTGGTTATCTTGGCTTAGCCCTCCGGCTCTCCAAGGTGCCCACTCTCAGCTTTGGCTTGGGAGGGGAAGCGCTCAAAGATCTTCCGAGTGTGTGGTGGGACCTCCTTGCTGCAACCAAGGGTCTGTCCTTAATTCCGAGTCTCCGGTCGGTTCCTTCTGAGGAATTAATAAGTGTTAGATGCCCTTCTTCATTGAGGGCCTGAGCTCTACAAAGAAGCCAAGTCATGGTTTCAACATTTTTGGTGTGGTGAGCGTGGAGTGCAGGTAGTTCAAGAAAGCTCCAAGGATGAGATGGCAGGAAACAACGAGCGAGAGGAGGAGTTCGGTGGCTCGCCGCCACCCCATGCGCCAGCAACTGTGGAGATGCTTGCCGATCTGAAGAGAGATTTGCTAGGGGCCTTTCTGTGCACCCTAGCCTCAGCACTTGGGGGGCTCACGACTCCTGCGCCCTAGGTGATCCCTCCCGCTGGAATAGGTGAGCGCGCTCCGGATCAGAGGCCTGGAAAGGAGACAATGTACCATGCGGCGGACCGAGATCTCGCAGGGCGGGAGCTTTTCCCCAATCCGGCGTAAGCGAGTGGGGTCCCGATCAGTGGGATCCTGGCAAGCGTGAGGCCGGTCAGAGCCGGATCGGCAGGGGAACTCGCAGGGCGAGTGGAGCAGGGCAGGGGTGTGAAGGGGGGAGCCCTTTCTGTGAGTTGGTGCTTTCGGCACCGCTCCGCGAGGGGTTCAGAGAGACGGCTATGATGCTCTATACCAACTAGGATGACCCCACCCAACACCTGCAATGGTTCGAAGATATGGTCACGATCAGGCCTATGTCGGACGCTTTCAAGTGTCGACTCTTCACCACCACACTGAAGGAGAAAGCAAGGGACTGGTTCCACCAGCTACCTTCCGGATCGATCTATGCCTTCGAGGACCTGCGACGCGGCTTCCTACTGCGCTTCTCGACCTCAAAGAAGAGGAAGAAGGACCCTGAGGTGCTCTTTAACATCAAACAGAGGTAAGGGGAGTCGCTGGCTCAGTACGTAGATCGGTTCCAGGAGGAGGTCCTCCTCATCCAAGAGGTACCAGGCTACACCCTCCAGCTCGCTTTCATCGTGGGGATGCGGAGAGGAGGGGGGTTCTTCAAGATGGACCTCAAGTGGAGGGCTCCTTTATCTTTTGAGGAGTTGATGGAGAGAGGAGCGGAAGAGATAGAGGGGGAGGAAGCAAACCCCGAGTTCACGAAGAGGTTGGCACGGCTAAGCAAGTCGGAGGTCAGACATCTGGAAGTGAGGAGAAGGGAAGAAGTGAGGGCCACGGAGGTGGGGTCGAGGAAGAAGGAAGGGGGAGGCAAGGCCCAGGAAGGGGTTTCCTTCAGGGAGGGGGCAACTTCCAAGGAGGCCAGTGAAGACCCCACCAGTTGGGATGGAGGCAGGGCCCGAGGCCACCTCATCCTCACCCGCCTCAGCAGGCAATGGCGGTTGGTCGAGGGAGACCAGGCAGGGGAAGAGGAGCAGGAGCCGGAGGAGCCGGGCTTAGGAGGAGGAACAGGGGGCAGAGGCCGAGAGGAGGGAAGCGGTGTTGCCTTATTGTGACTTCCACGAGGAGGAAGGTCACGCGACAACCACCTGCCTAGAATTTTTGGAGATGAAGGGAGCAATGGGACCGGCTCCGTGGGAGCAGCGGGCGGTTAGGATTGAGGAGGTCCTGCCTCAGGGCGAGGAGGACGAGAGGTGTAAAGATCGGGCCAATGTGGGGGCCTGAGGGGGGATCGGGGTGATCCATGGGGGGTAGGGATTGAGGCGACCCAGACTGCAAGCCTCCATGCAATGTATCATCATAGCGTAGCTTCAACGTCCCTAGCCCCGCACCCGGTGGAGAAGATTTCATTCACCCAGAGGGACATGTCGGGTCACAAAGACCTTTTCTGCGATGCGCTGGTCATTCAGACCGAGATCGAAAACTTCATCATTTCCCGGATCCTGGTGGATAATGGGAGTTCGATCAACGTCATCTTTTAGAAGGCGTTTGATGGGATGGAGGTGGAGGCGTGAAGGGTGCTGGCCTCGGATGGCTCATTATTTGGGTTCTCCGGGGAGAGGAAGGAGGTAGAAGGAGGAGTGGGACTCCATGTAGTCCTGGGGGGGGCAGTCCAAAAATTGTCGCTTTGTCATAGTGAACGCCCCCAACAGCTACAGCACCATCTTCGGACGGCCACTCATCATCGCGTTCCGATGTGTCCCCTCCACCTTCCACCAATGTCTTAAGTTCAATGATGGAGGAGTCCAAGTCCGAATCAGGGGAGATCCTAAGGTGGCCCGGCAGTGCTATGTGACTGCCATGAACACCATCTCCTGGATGGTCGAGGCAGAAGAATGGGACCGAGAGATGGGAGAGCCGGCGAGGCTTGGAGAGGAAGGGGGAGGAGGAAAAGAAGGCCCAAGAGGAAGGGAGGAAGAGCCAATGGAGGAAGAAAAGGAGAGAGGAGAAGAGGGAAGGGAGGCCCAGAAGGAGGGGGCGAAAGAAGTGATGGAGGTTCATGAAGGAAGGGAAGAGAAGGTCGGAGTGTCGGCTCGCGGCGAAGAAAAGGAGTAAGATTGGGGGGAGCAATCCCGGCTGGAGGCCGTGGATGAGGTCTTGAAGCTCGAGGTCACCACCCAAGCAGGGGTGGTGGAAAAAGTCAAGATCAGCGGCGAGCTCAACCCGGAGGAACAGAAGCAGATCCTGGCCTGCGTGCAGGAGAACGTGGACATCTTTGCCTGGAGTATGGCAGAGATTCCCGGGATCGACGCGGACATGGCTTGCCATCGTCTCAACCTCGACCGCGGCACCCGACACATCTGACATAAGAAAAGGGCAATAGCGGACAAGCTGGAAGGACCCATCCGAGAGGAGGTGGGAAAGCTACTCCAGGCAGGTTTTGTATCATAGATCCAGTATCCAGGCTGGGTCTCCAATGTTATTATGGTAAAGAAGGGTGGGGGTAAGTGGAGGATGTGTATCAACTTTTCATTGCTTAATAAATCATGCCCCAAGGATTGCTACCCCTTGCCCCGAATCGACGCGCTGGTTGACTCTGCCGTCGGTTTCTCTGTAATGTCTTTTTTAGATGCTTTTTCAGGTTATCACCAAATTCGCATGCACCCCCCCCCCCCTCCCCCGGCATCAAATATGTTTCTTTCATCGCGGGGGATGGGTGCTACTGCAACAAAATGATGCCCGTCGGGCTCAAGAATGCAAGAGCGACTTGCCAGCGGATGATGGACCGGGTTTTCCGAGAACAAAAGGGTAGAAATCTGGAACTCTACATGGATGATCTCATGGTGAAGAGTGGGGACCTTGAGTCCCACCTCCGCAACCTCAAAGAGACCTTCGGGACGTTGAGAAAATTCATCATGAATCTCAACCCCCTGATGTGTGTCTTCAGAGCCAGCCGGGAAAAGTTCCTAGGTCACTTACTCACTCCAGCTGGAGTGGAGCCAAACCCAGACAAAGTCAAGGCTATCATAGAGTTGGTGTTGAATTTTTTTGAAGTGAAGTGGAGGAGACCGGGCGGTCTGTTTTGGGAGACCGCGGAGACCGCGCGGCTTGTGTATGTTATCTGCCGGTCTGGCTCTACCGGTTTGCTCTGGCGGTCTGCTGGTAGTTCCAGTTTGTTCTTTGTAGCTGCGGTCTGTTCCCGAGCTGGTGTGCTGGTTGGCTTGTTTTCCTTATTGGAAGACCGGGCGGTCTATTCCTATGTGTGACCGCCTGTCCGGGCGGTTTGTGCTTGGCGATCTGGAGACTTGTTCTAAGTCGGCCAGATGGTTCCTGGTTTGCTCCTGGTGGTCTAAGGAAGGAGTACCTTTGTGACCGCGTGACTTGTGCGCGGTCTCGTGTTCGCGCGGCTTGTGCGCGAGCTGCCTGCTATTCTGCGGTCTTGGTCGGATAATCGTCCAAGTGGTCTGATCGCGCGGTCTGTCCTTTAAGACCGCTGGCGATCTGACAGGTGGTGACTGTATCCCGGTTTGTGCGGTGACGACATACGTTTACCCGCCTATAAATAGGGGTGCATGGCCCGTCATCAAAACGAGAACTATAAGAACTGAGCCTGGGTTAATTCGTGCGGTCTCACTTTGAGGTCGGGCGGTCTCGGAAGCGAGCTGACTGTTTGTTGTGTTCGCAGGTTAGCGATCAGCAGGTCGCAGTCTTCTTCCTTGGTGTTTCCCAGCGGCTTGAACAAACAGCTCGGCAGCGGTCTGTCTGCGAGCTGGTTTATGTTCGTTCTTATGTTGTTCGCAGCGAGCTCAGCGATCAGGCGATCTTCAGCGGTTAGGCGATCTGAGTTGCGGTCTGGCGACAGTTTCAGTTCTTCGTTCCAATAAAGCTCCAGTTCGTGCAGTCTGAGGTGTGGTCTTGCAGTGCTGGCAGTCTGTCCGGTTTCTGATCGTGCGATCTCAGGTCAAGCCGGGCGGCTTCTGGAGTCGAGCGGTCTGTGCGGTCTCAGCTTGTCTAGCCGCCAGATTTGTATTGGTGTGTTTTGTTCTTCTCGTCTCCGTGATTCTGATGAATCATGTCTCGCCATGTATGCTTCGCAATGTAAATGAAGATTATGTTTCAAAAAAGTTTCTTGTGTTGCTGTGTGGCATTGTGGTTGTTTGGCTTTAACTCAGTTGATGCAACTCCTGCTTACTCCTAAACGGTCCAAATCAAAAATTTTAACATGGTATCAGAGCTAGGTTCTTGGAGTGGATAAGTAGTGATCAACTTGAGTTGCCTTCGTTTTTGTGAAGAAGAGACCACATAGATTGCCATGGAAGGCGGATTCGCAAGAGGGCTTGGTATTGAACTTCTTACTACGACTAACTATAAGAAATGGAGGTCGTGTATGGAGAGCTATTTACTTGGCGAGGATCTATGGGAGATAGTTGGAGGAGAAGACACACAAGAGGTGTTTCTAGCAGGAGATAATATGGCAGAGGTGAGACTTTGGAGGAGGACGAATGCTAAGGCAGAGTTCACTCTCAAGAGGGCTATCTCACCGGAGCTGTTTGATCACATCATCGGATGTAAATCTGCTGCTGAAATTTGGACGTCTTTGGACGGGTTGTTTAATAAGAAGAATGTAGCTCAGCTACAGTTTCTTGAAAATGAGTTGGCGAAGGCCTCTCAAGGCAATCTTTCTATTTCTACCTTCTTTCTCAAGATGAAGAACCTCACAGCAGAGATTTCTGCATTGGACCCTGATGAGCCCATCTCGGAGGCAAAGCTGAAGAGGCATATCATCCGCGGGTTGCGGAAGGAGTATCTTTACTTTGTGACTTCAGTTCAAGATTGGGCAAATCAACTATCTCTGTTGGAGCTGGAGAACTTACTTGCTTCGCAAGAAAGTTTGGCAAGACAGATGGCGGGGACTTCTATCTCTGGGGGAGATAGTGATGTGTTGTTCTCTGGGAAGAAGAAGAAGAAGTGGGAGAAGAAGAAGCGGGGTTATGATGGACCCTCTACTTCAGGTCAGCAGGATAAGGGTTATGCTCCTAAGTCTGATGGGAAGAAGAAGGGAGAGGGACCAAGGTGCTTTAGGTGCAATAAGACCGGTCACTTCAAGAAGGATTGTCGGGATAATCTTCAGTCGGTACATGTAGCAGAGAAGGAGAAGCCAAAGTCTGATGAAGCTGGATGGGGAGGAGCCTTTGCGGCTAATATGACGGCGATGCCCGTTAAGGCCTTGGCTGCCATCAACTTCGAAGAGGATTGGTTTATTGATTCAGGGTGTGGACATCATCTCATCGGGGATGAATCAAAGTTCTCTTCTTTGGCGCCTTACTCAGGTAACAATGCGATCATTACGGCTGATAATTCTGTTCATGCTGTCGAACAAGAAGGTGTTGTCTCCCTGAGCAGTGATAAGGGTCCACTCACTTTGAGGAGTGTTTATCACGTGCCTGGTATGAAGAAGAATCTCTTCTCTGTGACCAATGCTGTTGATGTCGGTTATCACATTCTGTTTGGCCCAACAGAAGTGAAGTTTCTTAAAACTCAACCGGAGATAAAAGGAGGCGTTATCCATGTTGGAAAGAGGGTGAAGGACTTGTTTGTGTTATCGACAAGTACTTATGTTGATAAGATGAAAACCAACGATAGCGCGGCTATCTGGCATGAAAGGTTGGGGCATGTTGACATGGACAAATTTAAGGCTATGGCGGTAAGGGGCCTTGTCAAGGGATTGCCTAGCTTGTCCTCTTATGGAGATGGTCATGTTTGTGCGGGATGTCAGTTTGGTAAGTCTCATCGACTTCCATTTGATAAATCGCAAACGAGATGCAAAGCACCGTTGGAGTGCATTCACGGTGATTTGATGGGACCAACAGCCACCCCAAGCCTTGGAGGCAATAGATACATGCTGGTGTTGATTGACGATTACACCAGATATGTCTAGGTGTATTTCTTAAAAGAGAAGTCAGAAGCCTTTGCGAAATTTGTGGAGTTTAAGGAGCTGGTGGAAGGTCGGTTAGGCCTGCGGGTGAAAAAATTAGGAACTGACAATGGTGGGGAGTTCACCTCTGGTGAGTTCTCTAGTTTTTGCAGGAAACACGGCGTTCGGAGAGAGCTCACTTGTGCCCATACTCCACAGCAGAATGGCGTTGCGGAGAGGAAGATCCATCATCTGACGGAAACCTGCAAATGCTGGCTTCATGCCAAGAGTATCCCAAAGTCCTTTTGGGCGGAGGGAATGTCTTGTGCGGCTTACGTCATCAACAGGATGCCTCTAAGTCCTATCAACATGAAGACCCCTCACAAACTGATGTTCAAGGAGAAACCGAGTGTTGCTCACCATCGGGTGTTCGGATCAACATGCTATGTGTTGGGTTTTCTATACCCCTTCATAAGGGATGATATATCAAATATGCGCAGCGGAAATGGACAAGAACAACCCAAAAAGAGATCAACGGATCTTGCGGTTTTCATGATTCAAGAGAGTAAGAAAGCAAATAAAATATACCTTCGCGGGATTGATTCAATACTCAACCAAGGTACTCCACGAAGAATCCGAAATCTGCCTTTGAGTTCTTCAAGGATCGAAATAGATCGATCCCTCTACAGAAGTCCACACAAGCGATGAAGAACCCTAGCTTCTTGTCGTACAAGAACTAGGTCGGAGAAGGATGCTCCCAACGTCCTCACGGACTGCTAGGTCTGATCCAGAGGAGGCGGCGACCGGCGGCGGCGACTAGCGGCGGCGGAACGTCGATCGGCGGACGGAACGAGAACAGGCGGAACACTTATGTCGTTTCTCTCTCGCGAAAAGGCTCGATCTGAAAAACCGTCTATATCGAAGCCCTAATCACATCCTTTTATACGCAAGGCATAAAATCGACTATCCGCAGACCAGAGGAAAAAAAAATATAAAATCTGTCCAGATTTACATTCGCCGAATTCGGCTAATCACATTAACCGAATTCGGCTATTCACTATAACCGAATCCGGCGAAACCATTTCGACGAATTCGACTATATAAATTCGGCTATATAAATTCGACGAAACCCTTTAGCCGAATTTGCCATTAGCTAAATTCGTCTAAACCCTTTAGCCAAATTCGATTAATGTCATTAGCCGAATTCATCTAAACCCTTTAGCCGAATTCGGTTAATGCCTTTAGCCGAATTACCTAGTGTAATTCCGTTCGTTTAAACACTTTAAACGATTTCCCTTTTGAGACATTTTCAACTTGATTCCAAGCAGTCACAGGATTGGTCCTCCACTCATATCCAATATGAGCAAGGCCAACACAATCCTTTCTCCAATTTCTCCAAACGCTTTTATGTGCGACCTTATAGGCTCATATTGCGTTGGCAGCAAGACTAACTGTTGATTGCTTTGAGATCATCTCAGAAACTCCAACAGTCTCCCACTTGATCACAATGTATCAACAAAAGTCTCCCAAACAATGAGCGGCATCTAGCAATACATCATTGCTACCCAAGCAATAAGAGTTCATAACTCATATAAGCCTGGCATGACCAATGTATCAGTGTTGTAATGTCCCTTTGTCCTCTACACCCGGATAGAACTAGAGGCATGGACCGTGTCACCCTCATAATCGTTCAATCCTAGTTTCTTGATCCAGAATAGACTGTCTGAAAATTGGTGAGCTCAATATCACATATTGACTCTACCAAGCATGGCCATGCATTTCTCAGTCTCATTCCATCAAGGGGCCCATGGATGTAACTCCTGTCATACAGGAGGACAAATCCCATTTATGCTCACACACAAACATCCAAATGATTCGTAACATACCCAACATCCACCCTTATCATCAACCTTTCTCAAGAGAATACTTTAGATGGCATCAAAGTACGCTCTTCCTCACCTGATGAATGCTATGACTTCAGGTCAAAGGACCACAAACACCATTGTCACTTGAGACCTACTTGTGACACATTCATATAACAATCCACAAAGTAGTCTCACGGGGGGTCTGTCCAGTACAACTTGTTCTTAACAAGTACCCATGTGATGACTTGATATCACAATATCATGACCTGTGAGAACCGGTCATCAGTCAACGCACATGCTAGTCTTATGGTCTCATCCTCGCCCTAAATTTCTAGGATGATACCTCGACTAGGGACCATTTAAGAATGAAGCTTCATTTAAACATAGACCCTCACATTCAAGTCACGTACTTGAATTCCTATG
Organism: Dactylorhiza incarnata; assembly: GCA_033032865.1. NCBI lineage: Eukaryota > Viridiplantae > Streptophyta > Magnoliopsida > Asparagales > Orchidaceae > Dactylorhiza > Dactylorhiza incarnata. Next base: position 840,546 of record JAWHQI010000515.1, read on the forward strand.
GAAGCAAACACTCTAAGGGCATTTATTATGCTAATTAATCTTATCAGATAGATATAAATGACATAATAAAAGAACTTGCCATAAATAGAAAATGAAATACATAGTACATATTACAATTCATCCAATGAATAAACAACCAACAAATATGCAATCCACAGAGCTCCCACTAAAGATAATCATTCAGGTATCTAATACCCATTGATCTAACATGACCATCATGCTTCTTTTGCACAAGAGGCTTTGTCAGTGGATTCGCTATATTTTCTTCAGTCGGTACTCTGCTTATGCTCACATCTCCTCGATCGGCAATCTCTCGAATAAGATGGAAGCGCCGAAGTATGTGCTTGGAGCGCTGATGAGATCTAGGTTCCTTAGCTTGTGCAATTGCACCGTTGTTGTCACAGTAGAGAACTACGGGATCAACAGTGCTATGAACTACATCAAGCTCATTGATGAATTTCCTAATCCATACTGCCTCCTTCGCCGCATTTGCTGCAGTGATATACTTGACCTCAGTCGTAGAATTGGCAACTGTTTCCTGCTTGGAACTCTTCCAGCTTACAGCTCCTCCATTAAGGCAAAACACAAAACCTGACTGTGACTTTGAGTCATCTCTGTCAGTCTGGAAGCTTCCATCCGTGTAACCCTTTACAACGAGCTCTTCCTCTCCACCGAACACTAAGAATGTATCCTTAGTCCTTCTCAAGTACTTCAGGATATTCTTGACTGCGATCCAGTGACCATCACCCGGATCTGACTGATACCTGCTAGTCATGCTTAAAGTATATGAGACATCGGGTCGAGTACATAACATTGCATACATGATTGATCCAATTGCCGAAGCATATGGAATCAACTTCATGCGGTCCTTATCTTCCAAAGATTTTGGACACTGGTCCTTAGAGAGACTCACACCATGTGACATGGGTAAGAATCCTTTCTTGGACTCAAGCATGTTGAACCGTTTCAACACCTTGTCAATGTATGTACTCTGGATCAAACCCAGCAACTTCTTCGATCTATCTCTATAGATCTTAATACCAAGTATGTAAGTCGCTTCACCCAAGTCTTTCATAGAAAAGCACTTCCCTAAGTTGTTCTTAACAACTTGCAGGGTCAGAATGTCATTCCCGATCAGCAGTATGTCATCTACATACAATATCAGGAAGACAATAATGCTCCCACTAATCTTTTTGTAAACACAAGGCTCATCTTCATTCTTGATGAAACCAAACTCTTTGATCTTCTCATCAAAACGTAGATTCCAATTTCGAGAAGCCTGTTTCAATCCATAAATGGATCGATTCAACTTGCATATTTTAGTGGCTTCATCTGGAGATACAAAACCCTCGGGTTGTGTCATATACACTTCCTCAAGGAGGTTTCCATTAAGGAAAGCCGTTTTAACATCCATTTGCCAGATCTCGTAGTCATAATACGCAGCAATAGCAAGTAGAATTCTGATGGACTTGACGATGGCCACAGGGGAAAAGGTCTCATCATAGTCAACACCATGAATTTGCCTGAAACCTTTAGCCACCAGCCGGCCTTTGAATGTCTGTACATTCCCATCCATGTCGGTCTTCTTCTTGAAGACCCATTTGCACCCTATGGGTCGTACCCCTTCAGCTGGTTCCACCAAGGTCCAAACTTGGTTTGCATACATGGAGTCCATTTCAGATTTCATGGCTTCAATACACTTCTCGGAGTCAGGTCCATTCATAGCCTCTTGGTAGGTTGCAGGCTCATTATCATGATCCATAAGCAACATATTACCTATTTGAGTCATGAGAAATCCATATCTCTCAGGTTCAAATCTTGGTCTACCAGATCTACGTAGGACTTGTGTTTCTTGAGCAGGCTCTCCAGCTACAACGTCTTGTAGTCCTTGCTCAGGTTCCAATTCTGGTTCGTTCATTGTTTGTGGCTCTTGAACTTCTTCAAGTTCTACCTTTGCAGTCTTTCTGGATAAGAACTCTTTCTCCAAAAAGACACCAGTCCTTGCGACAAACACTTTGCCCTCAGACGGTAAGTAGAAGTAGTATCCTTTGGTTTCCCTAGGATACCCCACTAGATAACATTTATCCGATTTGGGTTCCATCTTGTTAGGCATTTGACGTCGCACGTATGCCTCACAGCCCCAAATCTTGATGAACGACATACTAGGACGCTTCCCAGTCCATATCTCATATGGTGTTTTTAGAACTGTTTTCGTTGGAACTCGATTTAGTGTGAAAGCAGCAGTCTCTAAAGCAAATCCCCAAAAGGAAACGGGCAAATCTGCATGACTCATCATCGATCGCACCATGTCTAACAAGGTACGATTCCTCCTCTCAGAAACACCATTATGCTGAGGTGTTCCGGGCGGAGTGAGCTGTGATACAATACCACACTCTTTCAGATGATCACGGAACTCATGACTCAGATATTCGCCACCTCGATCAGATCGGAGTGCTTTTATCCTTTTTCCCAGTTTGTTCTCCACTTCATTTTTAAACACTTTGAACTTTTCAAAGGTCTCGGATTTGTTCTTCATAAGAAACACGTATCCGTATCTACTGAAATCATCAGTAAATGTAACGAAGTAGTAGAACCCACCTCTAGCCATAGAACTCATGGGTCCACATACATCACTATGTATTATACCCAAGAGATCATTAGCCCTCTCATTACAACTAGTGAAAGGAGCTTTCGCCATCTTGCCCAATAAACATGACTCGCATCTCTCAAATGATTCATAATCAAATGAGTCCAGTAGTCCATCTTTATGGAGCTTGGATATGCGTTTCTCGTTTATATGGCCTAAATGACAATGCCAAAGGTACGTAGGATTCAAGTCATTTGTTTTTAGTCTTTTAGTATTTTCTATGTTATAGATCGGATGGTATAAGTTCAAAACATATAAACCATTAAACATTTGGGCAACGCCATAACAAACATCATTCTTATAAATAGAACAACAATTGTTCTTAATTACGAAAGAAAAACCAATCATGTCCAAACATGAAATAGAAATAATGTTTCTAGTTATGGCGGGAACATAATAACAATTATCAAGTTCTATTACAAGCCCTGTGGGCAAAGAAAGACAGTAAACACCAACGGCGACGGCAGCAACTCTTGCTCCATTCCCGACGCGCAGGTCTACCTCCCCTTTACCCAGCATTCTTCTCCTTCTCAGTTCCTGCACATTTATACAAATGTGAGAACCACATCCGGTATCCAATACCCAGGATGAAGGAGAAGAAAGGTTTATTTCTATAACGAATATACCTGAAGTGGAAGTCATACTTCCTTTCTTCTTTTGCAGATCCTCAATATAGAGGGGGAAATTCTGCCTCCAGTGCCCTGCCTTACCGCAATGGTGTCACTTCCCTTCCTTAGCCAAACCTTTCTTATTCAGTGTAGAAGATTTAGGATCAAGAGGAGACTTAGATCCAATCTTCGTCTTCTTGATTCCCTTGGCCTTGCCCTTGCTCTTATGCACCATCAGTATGGGGATGGCAGGCTTGGCCTTCTTCATATTGATCTCGGCAGTTCTTAATATGCCTAGGAGCTCGGGTAGTGTCTTATCAATTTTATTCATATTGTAATTTAAGACAAACTGCTCGTAACTGTCCGGCAACAATTGCAGGAGCAGATCAGTGGCCAACTCTTGGCTCAAAGGAAACCCCAGTCTTTCAAGGCTCTTTATATACCCAATCATCTTGAGTGCGTGAGTTCCTACTGGGTCTCGAGCTCCCATCTTACACTGAAATAACGCCCTGGATATATCGAACCTCTCTTGGCGAGCTTGCCCTTGAAACATTTTCTTCAGGTGCTCAACCATCTCATAACAACTCATGTTCTCATGTTGCTTCTGAAGCTCAGAGTTCATATTCGCGAGCATAAGGCATTCAACATCCAAGGAGTCATCTCCATACTTCTCATAAGTATCTTTATCTGCACGTGGTGCATTAGAGGCTGGCTCTTCAGGGGGATCTTCTTCCAAGATATAGAGCTTGCGCTCTTTCCTGAGAACAATTCTCAGGTTTCTATACCAGTCAAGGAAATTTGTCCCATTTAGCTTATCCTTCTCAAGGATCGCTCTCAGGAACAAGGCGGAGTGAGATCCACTTGCCATGGATATTCTACAAGGAATTTTGCAAAGTGAAATTTTAGTACTATATTTCAAAATACATTTTATATATTTTAATAAGGACTTTTATTAAAGAGCTCCCACTATTTTAATCAAATCAATAACCCTTGATATCAATTCGGAGAGTTTATGCGAGCTACTCTCTTAGTGGACAAGATCCGTATTTCACCAACACCACGAGTCCGCTTTGGCGTTCCTCTCATAATGCGGTTATTTAGGTAGACAACATTTGTCAATTGCATCACTATGCAACTCTTGTATGGTTGGTGAATAACTCTTTATTCGCATCCATCATATGGAGCATGCCAACCCTATGCCTCTAGGCACTCAACCTTTGAGGTCACCTAGTTAAGTTAGACCCGATGTCGACAGTGGGATATCACAATTATCCGCTCGCACCCTTACCAAGATAGATTAATGCACTTTGCTTTGGCAAGCCCACACTTCATCGATCGAGGCAGGAAGAGTGTCATCCATCGGAAGGCATCTATTTACTTAATATGGAATAAGGGTTTTTTATTTTTCAAGTAATGAACATTTCATCGTGATTAACATTTAATCACAGTGCACAATCAGAAAATAAAATACAACATTCACATTCCAGATACATCCCAGATGTGCACAAAAACAGTCTATCAACACTTTGACAAAACAGGGCTAAATCCGAGCATTTAGAACACTTCTAAATCTCCAGATTTACATGCATTGGACATATGAACAACAACTCCACAAGTGCAGTAGACAAGCTCGTCTCTCAAGTCAGATTCAATAATCTTAACATTTGGTTTCACAAACCATTTTGAGGGACGGTTACTGCAGAGGAGAAACAACCTCTGAAACATGAAAATCGCAACGCAATCACATGCGTTCCTGGCGGGGTTCCAAGGGGCCGCGCCCCTGGCGGGGTCTTAGGGGCAGAGCCCCGACCAAATTTTTGAAATCCCACCACCAGAAACCACCCAAAATCACATCAAATGTGATATTCCAAGACGAAATTAGGGCTTTTAGAACGCTTCTAAATGTCCCAATTTACACGCACTTGACCACAACCTCCCTCTGATACCACTGTTGGGTTTTCTATACCCCTTCATAAGGGATGACATATCAAATATGCGCAGCGGAAATGAACAAGAACAACCCAAAAAGAGATCAATGGATCTTGCGGTTTTCATGATTCAAGAGAGTAAGAAAGCAAATACAATATACCTTCGCGGGATTGAGTCAATACTCAACCAAGGTGCTCCACGAAGAATCTGAAATCTGCCTTTGAGTTCTTCAAGGATCGAAATAGATCGATCCCTCTACAGAAGTTCACACAAGCGATGAAGAACCCTAGCTTCTTGTCGTACAAGAACTAGGTCGGAGAAGGACGCTCCCAACGTCCTCATGGACTGCTATGTCCGATCCAGAGGAGGCGGCGACCGGCGACGGCGACTAGCGGCGGCGGAACGTCGATCGGCGGACGGAATGAGAACAGCCGGAACACTTCCGTCATTTCTCTCTCGCGAAAAGGCTCGATCTGAAAAACCGTCTATATCGAAGCCCTAATCACGTCCTTTTATACGCAAGGCATAAAATCGACTATCCGCAGACCAGAGGAAAAAAATAGAAAATCTGTCCAGATTTACATTCGCCGAATTCGGCTAATCACATTAACCGAATTCGGCTATTCACTATAACCGAATCCGGTGAAACCATTTCGACGAATTCGACTATATAAATTCGGCTATATAAATTCGACGAAACCCTTTAGCCGAATTTGCCATTAGCCGAATTCGTCTAAACCCTTTAGCCGAATTCGGTTAATGCCTTTAGCCGAATTACCTAGTGTAAATCCGTTCGTTTAAACACTTTAAACGATTTCCCTTTTGAGACATTCTCAACTTGATTCCAAGCAGTCATAGGATTGGTCCTCCACTCATATCCAATATGAGCAAGGCCAACACAATCCTTTCTCCAATTTCTCCAAACGCTTTTATGTGCTACCCTATAGGCTCATATTGCGTTGGCAGCAAGACTAACTGTTGATTGCTTTGAGATCATCTCAAAAACTCCAACACTATGTGCATATTCCTGATGCTCTTCGGAGAAAGCTAGATGCGAAAGCAAGGAAGCTAGTCTTTGTTGGGTATGATGAGCGGAAGAAAGGATGGAGGTGCATGGATCCTGAGACACGGAGATCAGTGGTATCTCGGGATGTGGTGTTCGATGAAGTGACTTCCTATAAGGGGAGTTCAAGAGTTGAACTACCGGAGAGCAGGGTTGATGAAGCAGGGAAAGCTGCAGGAAGTCTTCAAGTGGAGTTGCCTGTTTCACCAGGAGTTCCAGCTGTGTCAAGCTCTGAGATGGAGGCTTCAGGTTCTGGAAGCAGGGGGAGCGATGCTCCAAGTTCGTCTGGAAGAGGATCTTGCACAGAAGAAGCAGCTGAGGAGGTGGTTAGTCAGGTGCAACCTCTTAGGAGGTCGAAGAGGACTATCAAGCCACCAGATCGATACACAGGAGGAAACATGGTGAGCTTCGTCTCATGTTTCTTCGCTGGTCCCTTGGATGAGAGGGAGCCGTCGAGCTTTGAGAAAGCAAAAGGCGTGAAGCAGTGGGATATTGTTATGCAAGAAGAGATGGATGCTCTCAAGAAGAATGAGACTTGGTCTCTAGTGCCCAGGCCTAAGGGCATTACCCATGTAACATGCAAATGGGTTTACAAGCTCAAGAAGAAAGCTGACGGCACGATCGAGCGATACAAGGCTCGCCTTGTAGCTCGCGGTTCTCACAGCAGTATGGTGAAGATTATGATGAAACATTTAGTCCAGTGGTAAAGATGACTTCGGTTCGATTTGTTATTGCCTTGGCGGCATCTTGTGGATGGGAGATTTGGCAGCTTGATGTTAAGAATGCTTTCTTATACGGAGAGATCGACAAGGATATCTTCATGGTCTAGCTGCCAGGTTTCATTTCGGAGGATCGTCCGGACTACGTCTGCAAATTGAAGAAGGCCTTATATGGTTTGAAGCAAGCGCCTTGGGCGTGGTATGGAAAGATCGCGGAGTATCTGTTATTCTGCGGGTTCTTTGCTTCAGACTCTGATTCTAGCTTGTTCGTCAAGAAGGAGGGGGCGCTTCGAGTTATTGTGCTGCTGTATGTGGATGACATGATTGTCACCGGGAATTCGAAGGAGGTGGTAGCAAGGCTGAGAGCTGAGCTTGCTATCAGGTTCGAGATGAAGGATCTGGGGGAGCTTCACCATTTCCTTGGACTGGAGGTCCAGAGGCGGGAGAGCGGAGTGCTTGTTTCTCAGGCCGGTTATGCGGAGCGGATCGTTCAACGATTTGGCATGGAGGAAGGGAAGAGCAGCTCTATACCTCTGGAACAACATCATAAACTTCGGAAGGATGAGGAAAGAGTTCTATTTGATCCGTTGGTGTTCCTAGCTCTGGATGGGAGCTTGATTTATTTGACCATCACGAGGCCTGATATTGCTTATGCAGTTGGCAAAGTGAGTCGGTACATGGCGGAGCCACGGAAGCCTCATCTTCTAGCGGCAAAAGGTATATTGAAGTATGTGAAGTCGACCTCTGATTTGGGGCTCCTATTTAGGAGAGGGTCAAGCTTGGAGTTGCATGGATACATGGATGCTGACTATGGGGGAGACGTAGATGATCGGAGATCAATGTCTGGTTATGTCTTTATGACGGGCCCCACAGCTATCTCTTGGTGCAGCAAAAAGCAGGACTCGGTGTCCATATCTACCACAGAAGCGGAATACAAGGCTTCGGCCTTGGCTGCTCAGGAAGCCGTTTGGCTCAGGAGGTTGGTAGAGGACGTTCATGAGGAGGTTCGAGGTCCCATTATGCTACGCGAGGACAATGAGAGTGCTCTCAAGCTGGTTAATAATCCAGTTTGTCACGCGAGGACCAAGCATATTGAGATTGAGCACCATTTCATTCATGAAAAGGTGTTGGGAGGATCTCTTATGGTCGAGCATGTTCAGAGTGCGGACAATGTCGCAGACATCTTCACAAATCCGCTGGCAAAGGGACCGTTTACATGGTTGCGGAGTTTACTCGGGCTGGTCTCCACTTCCCACTTCAAAGGGGAGTGTTGAATTTCTTTGAAGTGAAGTGGAGGAGACCGGGCGGTCTGTTTTGGGAGACCGCGGAGACCGCGCGGCTTGTGTATGTTATCTGCCGGTCTGGCTCTGCCGGTTTTCTCTGGCGGTCTGCTGGTAGTTCCAGTTTGTTCTTTGTAGTTGCAGTCTGTTCCCGAGCTGGTGTGCTGGTTGGCTTGTTTTCCTTGTTGGAAGATCGGGCGGTCTGTTCCTATGTGTGACCGCCTGTCCGGGCGGTTTGTGCTTGGCGATCTGGAGATTTGTTCTAAGTCGGCCAGATGGTTCCTGGTTTGCTCCTGGTGGTCTAAGGAAGGAGTACCTTTGTGACCGCTCGACTTGTGCGCGGTCTCATGTTCGCGTGGCTTGTGCGCGAGCTGCCTGCTGTTCTGCGGTCTTGGTCGGATAATCGTCCAAGTGGTCTGATCGCGCGGTCTGTCCTTTAAGACCGCTGGCGATTGATGAGTCCCTATTATATACATATTTTCGGACTCATTTAGGTTAGTTTTTTCTGCTTTTGTGCTTCAGTTTTGTTCATATTTCCTTTAGTTATGCTTTTGTTAGAAGTATATAGTTGTACCTGTTATTGTGTCCAATTGCGCACTTTGTTGTTGGGGGTAAGCACTTCGTGCTCCCCATGGTATTTTCTGTATCCTTGTGCTGCTGGACGTGGATTCTCAGCTTGTGTGTCATGTATGCAGGTGACCTGATCGCCCCGTTTTCCCCAATGTAATTTCTGTGCATATCGCACGGTCGTGCGTTTTCCTTGACGCACGGTCTGTGCGGTCGTGCGTTTGTGTCTCGGCAGGAAAACGGAGCATCGGAGTTTACTCGTGCGTTTTGACGCACGGGCGAAATCGCCCGTGCGTGAACAAAACGCATGGTCGACCTGTGTCTTGCTGATTTCAGAGCATCGGAGTTTACCCGTGCGTCTTAGCGCACGGGCGGTGTTGGTCGTGCGTGAACAAATCGCACGGGCGGAAGGCCTTCTTCCCCTGCACGCCTGCTGAGCTTAAGTATCGCACGGTCGAAGCACGGTCGTGCGTTCGACCGTGCGCCACCAATTTTCTGACGATTTTCTATAAAAGCTGCAGTTTCGACCTAAACCAGGAGAGATCCGTATGCGCCGTACAGCAGCGCGATTCCGCCTTTTCCACCAGGGTTTCGTCCCTTTGGCCTCCTCCTTCATCCTAGGGCTTCAAGAGAAATCTATATGCCATCACATTCAAGCAAGAGGAAGCTTGCAACCTCCTCCGGATCGTGAGACGAAGAAGACGGGTCCATTGGAGAGTAGTGACAGCTCTCTCTACCCCGGACGCAGTTGCTGACCGAGCTTGGACGCGGGTTGACAACCCAGCGATTTCAACTGTGAATCTTCAACAAGACTTCAGATTCGATCGATTTTTTGCCTTGTACTTCTCTTATTGTTGTGTATATGTGTAGATCTCACTATTATGATGAAGTAGAGTGCATAAACTTGTTTATATTTCTTGATTTCATGTCTATGTGATTTCATTTTATGTTTATGTTGCTTGAGGTGCGCCCCATTCCATCATCCATCCCGCCGTCGCGTTCGTTGTCGCACTAGCAATTGCTAGTGGCGTGCGTGTCGAAGAGGTGCTTACGACCCTCATTCCATTTGCCTACTCGTCCATCCGCCCTTACGAAGTAGCGCGCTCAAGGCCTACGTAGATTCCATTCCTCCAAGCGAAGCTTTGCATAGCGGCATTGCATAGGAGTAGTGATAGATTTTTCACTTTATTTTCCACAAACCAAATCAACCCCCCACCCCCCCCGTTTCCACAATCCATCCGCCTTAAAGGACTTCGATCTCAAGTCCTTCCTCGATAGATAGCTCCACCTTACTGTGTTCCCTCGAGATTCGATACTCGGGGATTACTCCTTGTTTTATATTACTTGAACGATCGGTGCACTACCGTTTCGTGTCGCAGTCGAGCTACCGCCTATAGCGGTGTGCGAGATTTGTGCATCAAATTTTTGGCGCCGTTGTCGGGGAACATAGACGTGTGAGTTTTCTGGAGAGGGAGAATCTGAGATTAAAGCCCTTTCCATTTGTTTATCGCTTTTTTGTTTTATTTCTTCTTATTCTGTTTTACTGTTTATATTAGGCTGTTAAGTAAATTTTTGCTGGGTGTATTATTTTGCACAATTGTTTTCTGCATTTTGAATCATTTTATCTTCACAAAATGTGGTCTGCATTTAATATTCGTTGCCATTTTTGTGGAGATATCTCTCACGCTAGTGATAGATGTCCAAAGGGAGATAGTAGCCCTAGCACTACCAGCACAGCATATGGAGCACCGACTTCGTCTGGTACTGCATATGGTGCGCGGAAGTCTTATGGCTATTCTGCCACGCCTTTACCGTTAATCTTCTTTTCGGCATCAGCACACGCTGTGCCAAAGAAGCCCATTAGGCAGTGCTTGTTTTGTCAGAGCATGGATCATGCCCTGAAGGATTGTGCCGAGTATCTTCGCCAATTGGACGAGGATGACGAGCCGGATATCCGGATCATCCCGACTCCTACCTCTGGCGGCACACCTTCGACATCTGGTTATGTGGCCATATCACCTTCATCTTATGAAGGGTATGATGTGGACACGGTCACCAAATGTGTGGCTGATCTGGGCACTGACATGGCTGAGCCCATCTCCTCTGTACACCCATCTCCTAGCATAGATTTGATTCTTTGTGAGGAACCAGTGCTGGACTTTTATCCAAGCACCCTTCCCCCTCCTATTGTGCATTCTAGTACATTTATTTTAGATGACATTGTCGAGGATGTGTCGCAGGATGAGGCCGGCGATCTAAGTGTGCCTGCTTCTATGGAGGAGGACAACCTTCTAGGTGAAGAGGAGCTTTCCTCAGCACCGGTGGAGGAAGTCCAAATCCTTAGCTTGGCCACTGACGATCCCGCCGAATCTTGTGGCATTGATGACAATGCCGACATTATTTTACTTTCCCAACCTATTGGGAGGGAGTCCGGGACCACTCCCCCGCTCATTTTTTATTTATGTTCTTCTTCTCTTTTATTTCTTGACCCCCCCCCCCCCCCCCCCTTCTGCTATATCTGAGTCTGTGCAGGTTGAGTCTCCACTGGTACATCAGGAGGACTTGGAGCTTCCAGCTCAGGTCAATGATGATAGCATCCTCATGTGCGAGGATGTTGATCCCTCCTCCAATGAGGAAGCTCCATCATTGATCTCTTTCTCCTGCCACCTCCCTGGAGATGACACCTTGCTAGGCAAGGATTTATTTTGTGGTGAGATGAGTGAGGACCAGGCCTCCTCCTCTTCTTACTTCCTATTCCCGCTACCTGTGTTCAGCAGGTATCTTTATTTAGGTAGGGGAATAACTGTTTTATCGCCGTATCGGTACCCGCTACCGACACGGGAATTAGAACAGCTGCCTGTCCACTTCTCTTTCCATACTCCCATTAGCTAAGACCCTCACCTTCCTGAATAAGTCGTGCTGGGATGACAATAACCCCAGTAGTTATCTTAATTTTTCTTGTCTTTTAATTTATCCCTGCAAAAACTAGCTTATTTTGTGCTATTTTAGTTTTCGTGTGCGGAGACCACTCTTTGCAGGTATTTTCTATTTGTGAATGCGGGGGTCGTGATTCTTCGTAGAGTTTCACTTAAGGCTTCCGGAATGCTTACTTGTTGAGCATTGGGTACACTCTTCCCCTGACTTTGTTTTAGAATATCTTAATGCATAGTTTAAGTCTGGGGGAGGTATTTTTGTGTATCCACTCACGTGCACAGTTATTTTGCATGCTAGAAGTTTCTTTCTCTAAGAATCATTTTTGTTCATTTTGTCTGCACACTTAGCACCCACTTGAGAGCGCACTAACTTGTATGCGTATTTCCGTTCATACTTATTTTGGTAGGAATATGAAATAGGATGTTAGCTTAGGAATTGCAATTCAGAGTATAATGTTGACTCTTGTAGTGCTCTAGTCGCATCCACATGCTTCCATAAAAATGTCATTAAAATTAGATTATCTCTATTCTTTTAATTTACAATTAGTATTCTTGCGTAGTTGTTGATTTATCATACTCATTTGGTGAATGTGGCTGAAATTTACGGTAGCACGGTGTTGTGCGTAAGCGAGCGCTAGTTGTGTGTTGCTCGAGTCGGAAGGAAGGTTTACCTTTCTCGTGGGCTAAGAACTTGCCCCAAGCGACTCTTGAAGCATGGGTGAGAGCAGCTCATTTTGTTAAATATGACGTAGGCCTTTGTTTGGCTAGTTTGAGCCTTGTTTTCCTTGACCTATACGCTTACCTTTGCAAGCCAAATTTGTGTCTACCCCTCCTTTGTTTCAGCTCCTCTTTCAGTCACCAGAGCTTGAAGCTTATCCTATTTTCGCAACCAAATAATAAGTTAACTGAAATTACACTTCATATTTGGATGTGATGTGTGGAACCCTTGTGATGTGAAAGAAAATTTTATATTTTGCTGAACTCCTTTTTGTAAACCAATCGGGGTTAAAAGAAAAAGAAAAATCTGAAAAAAAAATAAGTGGAATGAAATTAAATCCCCTTGTGCGTTTTAGAAAATTCAGTTGGTATTTTGCTGGAGTAGGTTGTGTGCACACCCAGTTTTCAAGCTAAGTCTGGGGGTGTGTCACACTAGCATCATTTGTGGTCTTGTTTTGGGTTCAGTGTTATCTTGTGACTCAATTGGGTTGCGTAGCCATCTTGTTTATCTTTAAATATCATACCGTAACCTAAGCCCCATTATAACTGTAAAGCCCTATTGATTTAACTTATGAGTTTGCTAGCACCGTGTAGAGAGTGTAACCGGGCAAGCTTATGGTCCTCGTCGTTGATGGATTTCAACGGAGTTATTCCCTAATTCTAGTCTTTAGTAACACCCTCCTAAGTGGCTTGTTTACTTTCACACCGGGCATGACCGCATAAATTCTTCACGATTCACCATCTGAGTACATATAAATCTTTATCTCCGCATTTATACTATTGTAAATTTATTAGTATAGTTAGAATCGTCTTCTACAGAATTTTTATGAGCATGTGTATGATACTTCGCATCTTACTCTGTCTTGTAATTTTCTACTCTAGCTACCTTTTTCATACTCCGCCGGATTTGTTTGCTCGGGACGCGCAAATAGGTAAGTCTGGGGGTGTGATGAGTCCCTATTATATATATATTTTCGGACTCATTTAGGCTAGTTTTTTCTGCTTTTGTGCTTCAGTTTCGTTCATATTTCCTTTAGTTATGCTTTTGTTAGAAGTATATAGTTGTACCTGTTTTTGTGTGCAATTGCGCACTTTGTTATTGGGGGTAAGCACTTCGTGCTCCCCATGGTATTTTTTGTATCCCTGTGCTGCTGGACGTGGATTCTCAGCTTGTGTGTCATGTATGCAGGTGACCTGATCGCCCCATTTTCCCCAATGTAATTTTTGTGCATATCGCACGGTCGTGCGTTTTCCTTGACACACGGTCTGTGCGGTCGTGCGTTTGTGTCTCGGCAGGAAAACGGAGCATCGGAGTTTACTCGTGCGTTTTGACGCACGGGCGGATTCGCCCGTGCGTGAACAAAACGCACGGTCGACCTGTGTCTTGCTGATTTCAGAGCATCGGAGTTTACTCGTGCGTCTTAGCGCACGGGCGGCGTTGCACGGGCGGAAGGTCTACTTCCCCTGCATGCCTACTGAGCTTAAGTATCGCACGGTCGACGCACGGTCGTGCGTTCGAACGTGCGCGACTAATTTTCTGACGATTTTCTATAAAAGCTGCAGTTTCGACCTAAACCAGGAGAGATCCGTACGCGCCGTACAGCAGCGCGATTCCGCCTTTTCCACCAGGGTTTCGTCCATTTGGCCTCCACCTTCATCCTAGGGCTTCAAGAGAGATCTATATGCCATCACCTTCAAGCAAGAGGAAGCTTGCAACCTCCTCCAGATCGTGAGACGAAGAAGACGGGTCCATTGGAGAGCAGTGACAGCTCTCTCTACCCCGAACGCAGTTGCTGACCGAGCTTGGAGACGGGTTGACAACCCAGCGATTTCAACCGTGAATCTTCAACAAGACTTCGGTTTCGATCGATTTCTTGCCTTGTACTTCTCTTATTGTTGTGTATATGTGTAGATCTCACTATTATGATGAAGTAGAGTGCATAAACTTGTTTATATTTCTTGATTTCATGTCTATGTGATTTCATTTTATGTTTATGTTGCTTGAGGTGCGCCCCATTCCATCATCCATCCCGCCGTCACGTTCGTTGCCGCACTAGCAATTGCTAGTAGCGTGCGTATCGAAGAGGTGCTTACGACCCTCATTCCATTTGCCTACTCGTCCATCCGCCCTTAAGAAGTAGCGCGCTTAAGGCCTAAGTAGATTCCATTCCGCCAAGCGAAGCTTTGCATAGCGGCATTGCATAGGAGTAGTGATAGATTTTTCACTTTATTTTCCACAAACCAAATCAACCCCCCCCCCCCCCCCCCCCCCCCCCCCCCCCCCCCCCGTTTCCACAATCCATCCGCCTTAAAGGACTTCGATCTCAAGTCCTTCCTCGATAGATAGCTCCACCTTAATGTATTCCCTCGAGATTCGATACTCGGGGTTACTCCTCGTTTTATATTACTTGAACGATCGGTACACTGCCGTTTCGTGTCGCAGTCGAGCTACCGCCTATAGCGGTGTGCGAGATTTGCGCATCAGCTATCTGACGGGTGGTGACTGTATCCCGGTTTGTGCGGTGACGACATCCGTTTACCCGCCTATAAATAGGGGTGCATAGCCCGTCATCAAAACGAGAACTATAAGAACGGAGCCTGGGTTAATTCGTGCGGTCTCACTTTGAGGTCGGGCGGTCTCGGAAGCGAGCTGGCAGTTTGTTGTGTTCACAGGTTAGCGATCAGCGGGTTGCGGTCTTCTTCCTTGGTGTTTCCCAGCGGCTTGAATAAACAGCTCGGCAGTGGTTTGTCTGCGAGCTGGTTTATTTTCGTTCTTATGCTGTTCGCAGCGAGCTCAGCGATCAGGCGATCTTCAGCGGTTAGGCGATCTGAGATGCGGTCTGGCGACAGTTTCAGTTCTTCGTTCCAATAAAGCTCCAGTTCGTGCGGTCTGAGGTGCGGTCTTGCAGTGCTGGCAGTCTGTCCGGTTTCTGATCGTGCGATCTCAGGTCAAGCCGGGCGACTTCTGGAGTCGAGTGGTCTGTGCGGTCTCAGCTTGTCTAGCCGCCAGATTTGTATTGGTGTGTTTTGTTCTTCTCGTCTCCGTGATTCTGATGAATCATGTCTCGCCATGTATGCCTCGCAATGTAAATGAAGATTATGTTTCAATAAAGTTTCTTGTGTTGCTGT
Source organism: Dactylorhiza incarnata (assembly GCA_033032865.1). Classification (NCBI taxonomy): domain Eukaryota; kingdom Viridiplantae; phylum Streptophyta; class Magnoliopsida; order Asparagales; family Orchidaceae; genus Dactylorhiza; species Dactylorhiza incarnata. Next base: position 856,138 of record JAWHQI010000515.1, read on the forward strand.
GTGGTATTGTGGTTGTTTGGCTTTAACTCAGTTGATGCAACTCCTGCTTACTCCTAAACGGTCCAAATCAAAAAATTTAATAGTTGGGTTCTCCTAGAAATGCGAAGAAGGTATAGCGCCTCAAGGGGAAGCTGGCCGGGTTTAGCAGGTTTCTCTCCAGGGCAGGAGAGAAGTGTGCACCTTTCTTCAAAGTTCTGCGGGGAAACCAAAAGTTTGAGTGGACCCCAGAATGCGAAAGGGCTTTTCAAGCGCCGAAAGAGCAGTTGACCCAGGCTCCTCTATTGCAAGGGCCGAGGTAGGGAGAGGACTTATCCCTGTACCTAGGAGTATGGCCTGAGGCTGTGAGTTCAGTGCTGGTCCGGGAAGAGGGCAGAAGGCAGCTCGCAATTTACTATGTTAGCTGAGTACTGAGGAAGGAGGAGCTCTGATATCCTATCTTAGAGAAGTTGGCCTTCACCTTGGTGGTGTCGGCTCGAAAGCTCCGGCCCTACTTCCAAGCACACTTGATCAAGGTGGTGACCGACCACCCCCTTCACAATGTCATGGAAGGGGTAGAACACTCGGGGAGGTTGGCTAAGTGGTCGGTGGAGCTAAGTGAATTTGATATATCATATGTGCCAAGGTTGTCCATAAAGGCCCAAGCGGTGGCAGACTTTCTGGCGGACTACGTGGCGGAGATGGAAGAGTCTGAGCTGCCTAGCTCGGTGGCTTGGAGGATGTTGGTGGATGGAGACTCGGGAAAGCATTCTTCGGAGGAGGGGTGGTTTTGGTGAGCCCCCAAGGGACGAGGATCGAGCAGGCAATCAACATTCATTTTCCCCTCACCAACAACCAGGCCAAGTATGAAGCGGTGATAGCAGGCCTCCGCCTGGTCCTAGGACGAGTATGAAGCAGTGAGTACAGGATATGGAGGTCTCGACGGACTCCATGGTGGTGGCCTGCCAGGTTAGGGGAGAGTTCGAGGTAAAAGAATTGACTCTTCAGCGATACTTGGAGAATGTCAAGACTCTTCAGCGATACTTGGAGAATGTCAAGGGGCTCGTAGGTCAGTTCCGAACCTTCTTGATCTGTCACGTGTCGAGGGAAGAGACTGCCGCGGTGGACCTCCTGGCCAAGTTTGGTCCCAGGGCTGGGGGAACAGTGTCAGACCTCTTCAGGCCATCTATCGAAGAGGGGGAGCTGATGGAGGTGGACCAGCGGGCATCATGGATGGACCCCTTCATCACCTTCCTGACATCTGGGAAGTTCCCCGAAAAGGACGTGGACAAGAGACGCTTCAGGTATAAATCTGCATATTATTCCTTATATGCAGGGGGACTGTACAGGAAAACACTCTCGGGGCTCCTAGCCCGGTGTGTGGTGGAAGAGGAGATCCCAAGGGTTCTCGAGGAGATCCACTTAGGAGAGTGTGGCAGCCACTCGGGAAGCCGAACCTTGGAGGGGAGAGTGTTGAGGCAAGGCTACTTTTGGCTCCCCTCAGCAAGGATGCAGCGGAGTTTGCGAAGAAGTGTTCCAAGTGCCAGTTGTTCGCTCCTCTTCAGCTTCTACTAGCCCAGAGGCTTCGGTCCATCGCAGAGCCCTGGCCCTTTGCAATATGGGGACTAGATTTGGTGGGTCCTTTCCCACAAGCGAGTGGCCAGAGAAGGTTCCTGTTAGTAATGATCGATTACTTTTCCAAGTGGCTAGAGGTGAAGGCGCTAGCCAAGGTAACCTCTCAAGTGGTCAGAAATTTTATATGGGGGAGATAATTTGCAGGCATGGACTCCCATTAGCGATAGTCACGGACAATGGGCCGTAATTTACCAGTGATGAGTTCGTCAGCTTCTGCACCCAGCTGGGCATAGACCTTCGGTTTACATTAGTCCACCACCCGAGGAGCAATGGGCAAGTGGAGGCGGCAAACAAGATTATCGTGAACTTGCTGAAGAAGAAGAAGGTCGAGAACCTCCGGGGGAACTGGGTCGAGCAGTTACCCTCGGTTCACTGGGCCCTGAGAACCACTCCGAATACGGCTACAGGAGAGACCCCATTCAAGCTCTCCCACGGGTCTGAGGAAGTCCTCCCAGTAGAGTTCGAAGTGAAATCCCCCAGGGTGGTCACCGCGGGCGAGGGGGATGAAGAATGGCTAGTGGAGAACGGAGAGGAGCAAAGGCTGTCTCTGAACCTGGTAGAAGAGCTCCGGGACTTAGCAACCATCCGGCAGGAGGAGATCAAGCGGCGGATGGCTCAGTAGATTGACAAGCATATCCGGATAAAGCAATTTAAGAAAGGGGACCTGGTCCTGAAGAAGGTTGACGCGGCCGGGAGAGGAGCCGCAGTGGGAAAGCTTAATCCCAACTGGGAAGGGCCATAAATTGTAGACGAAATGCTCAGGTCAAGGGGGTACCACCTCCGAGATGTGGACGGGGGAGTCCTTGGCCTGGCCAGGAATGGGGATGACTTGAAGCGATTCTATCCTTAAAGTTTTTGTAATTGACCTGTTGAACGTTTTACTCTCCATGTACTGTTTTCAAAGTTTTTTCTCTGAGCAGGAGTTCTCGAACGTTCTATGCTAGAGTGCCCCAGATCAATTCCGTTGTCAGGCTCTCATAGACGGTGGGTCAGGTTGATCTCTGGAGAGGCTAGCAAGGCAGAAATTTTTTGGTGCTGGAGTGCCCCAGATCGATTCCGCTGTCGGGCTCTCATAGACGGTGGGTCAGGTTGATCTATGGAGAGGCTGGCAAGGTAGAAAGTTTTTGGTGCTGGAGTTCCCCAGATAGATTCCGCTTTCAGTCTCTCATAGACGGTGGGTCAGGTTGATCTCTGGAGAGGCTGTTTAGGCAGAAAATTTTTGGTGCTGGAGTGCCCTAGATCGATTCCGCTGTCGGGCTCTCATTGACGGTGGGTCAGGTTGATCTCTGGAGAGGATGGCAAGGTAGAATGTTTTTGGTGCTGGAGTTCCCCAGATCGATTCCGCTGCCGGGCTCTCATATACGGTGGGTTAGGTTGATCTCTGGAGAGGCTGGCAAGATAGAAATGTTTTGGTGCTGGAGTGCCTCAGATCGATTCCGCAATCGGGCTCTCATAGACGGTGGGTCAGGTTGATCTCTGGAGAGGCTGGCAAGGTAGAAAATTTTTGGTGCTGGAGTGCCCCAGATCGATTCTACTGACGGGCTCTCATAGACGGTGGGTCAGGTTGATCTCTGGAGAGGCTGGCAAGGTAGAAAATTTTTGGTGCTAGAGTGCCCCAGATTGATTCCGCTGCCGGGCTTTCGCAGACAGTAGGTCAGGTTGATCTCTAGAGAAGCTAGAAAATGAATCATTCATGATAAGGGGTTTGGTTCACCAATCCTATCAAGACCCTGATAGGGCGAGCCCTAGGGCTCGCTCGTAAGAAGAATGGAACCGTCGTTGATATAAGACGCCAAGGCAGCACGGCTCGTCGATCCGAATCCTAGCTCGCAAAAAAATGTCTGGATAATTCACATGCAATGCCTACTATTGGCGAGCTGGGTGGATCCGCCGACGCCGCAGAACAAGAGCAATACTGGTCGCTCATAGTGGACAGGCGAGCAAGGCAGGGTAACATCGATCCCACTCACAAGAGTCCTGCTGGGCAAGCCAGGGTGCGAAACAGACCACACTTAACACAAGAGAAAATAGGTGGTCCATATAACAAAACTCCTAAGCGGGAGAAGCTACGCGAGCGCCTCCTTAGGTAGGCGCGAGATAGGGTAACGAGACTAAAGGGAAACACTATGAAATTGTAAACCTTGCTACAATCACCGGATAAGAGGGATGCGAACGCGGCCATAAATAATAGTGTATACATGCGAGCCTAGAAAAGCGTATTTGTGTGAGTAAGATAGAAAGACAATCACAAGATAGAAAAATGCTTCATGTTACTTTTCTCAAAAATGTTACAAAATAACGGTGAACTCGCTGGACAAAAATTTTACATTGAATTGTAGAAAGCTAATGTTGATCGCTGGACGGCTCAACCTCGCTCCCGCGGTCATCGGGCTCCGGGATCGGCGCGAATAGATCCGGGACGATGTCCTCGATGCTGAACACCAAGGCATTTGGGTAGAGCAAGCCGGCCCCTTTGAGGGTCTCGAAGACTAGGTCAGCGATGCCCATAGAATTCTGGTGGATTGCCTCCTTCTCATCTCGCGAGGATTGGCGAGCCCCGTCCAGCGGAGGGGCGGTGGGAGCACCGCCCTGGTCAGCTCGCGGTTGTGCGCTTAAGGAATGCGACCTCTGCTTCCCGATCGGCGTTCTGCGAGAGCAACTGGCTTGCGGCCTCGGCATCCTGAGAAAGAAGATAAGCGTAAGTCAAGCTAAAGGTAAGGCAAGCGAGGTAGAGGCTGTATGAAGGTCTTACCATTCCCCCTTGAAGGATAGCGAGAAGACCTTCTGAAATGGCCTCCTTCCCCTTGAGGCTCGCAACCATCTCAGAGGCCTCCTTGAGCTCGAGCTGAAGCTCCTTAGCATCCCTATCCGCGGTGAAGTACCGCCGGGCCAACATGTGACTGAGCTCCAGGGAGCGGAAATGGACTCACATGGCCTCATTGACCAGCAGCCTGGACCGCAGGGCGCTGAAGTTGGTGGCGTCCTCGCGACCGTATAGCCCAAAGGCGAGGGCAAACGCCTCACCTCCCACCTAGTCGCTCTCAACCCAGGAGGGGAGGAGTGACGTGCAAGAAATCCTGTTGAGGTCAGGATCCCATGCGAGCACCGGCTTGCCCAAGGCATCTAGGAGTTTTGCCCCCAAGCCAAAGTTTTTGTGGCTGGAAGGGTTGGGCCCGCCGGGGGATCCCCTCGACTCGCTTCCTCCATAGGCAGCCTTCTGGCCCGCAGGTGGAGGGAGAGGAGCATCGGCCTCGCTGAGGTCCACAACATCTTTTCCCCTGGTGGTGGAAGGAGGATCCTTGTTTCTTTTCTTGGCGGAGGGCTTCGCAGTTTGTTGACTCGCAGACGACAGCCGCTTCTTGCCCAAAGTCGAACCAAGGGGTTCTCGGCAAGCATCGGCGGCCGCGACTGCGAGGGAGCCGGAGGAGAGGGTCATTTTCCTCACATGTGGGGGATTGATGGGAAGATCCCACTCCCCTGAGAACACAAAGAAAGAGTTTGCGAATAAAAATGAGAAAAAATGTATAAGAGCTTGCGAGTGCGAGCCAAACCTTCCCCTTGCGGGACAGGCAGCAGTGAGTCCACCCTCTGTCAGAGATGGGCGACCTCGAAGTCTTTGCCGTTCAGGTATTGGTAGAGCCTCGAATCGTCACTGCTGAGCGAGGCGGGAGGGCGGTAGGTCGCGTCATCCTGTTGGAGGGGGGAGAAAGGGATGTTGCCGAATGGTCCCTTCACTAGGACGAATTTTTGATGACAGAAATGGGCTTTGTTCACCGTCTCGCAGACGGTGACATGCTGGCTCGCAAAGTGGGTCGTCTCGTCCTTGTACGCGCGGAAGGAGAAGACATTGCGGAAGATGAGCAGGCTGAACTCGATCTTCTCCTCCCCTAGGTAGCAGGCGAACGCAACCATCACAGCAACCGCGTTCAGCGTAGACTGGCTCAGTAGAATGCCATAATACTTGGGTACCTGAAAAATCCACCAAGGTATGGTTAACATGCTCCCAGCGAGGCGAGTGAAGCGGGTGAGGATCGAGCAAATTACCTAGCGAACCTCTGGCCAGAGGGGGAGTCGCAACCCATTCTCAAAATGAGCAATGGGGATGGCGAGCTCGTCGGCGGACGGATCGTTGAGAGTGGCGGAGCTCGGCGGAAGGCGAGCAGTATACCCCGAAGGGATGTACTTGTCCACGACTGTGAGGAACTTGTCACCAGTCAGCGAGGCGCTGAAAAAGATGTGGTCGCGGAAAGCCCCGGCGCACCTAGCTCGCCCTTCAGCTTCGCCCTCGACAACCATGATGACAGTGTTTGCAAACTGGGAAAAAAGAGGCGAGCGCGAGCCGAAACTTGCGAGAGGACCTGGAAGGGAAAGGAGAAGCCAGAGAGCAGCTAATGCATTAGTTAAGGAAGTAAAAGCTGGTAGCTATTTATAGAAATGGGAAAGACGGGGGGATTTCGAAGCGCCGGGGGTGCCGAATAGCGGGATCGCGCGGTAATTTTCTGGCGTCTTGGGGCCTTATACGCTCCAAGTGGGGTGACTTTCTTACCAAACCCCCTGCTTCGCTGCCGGCGAGCCAAACCTGCAGAAAGAAAAAGAAGGAAACAGCGAGGGCGAGACAATATTCCGCGAGCCAGACATATCAGAACGAGAAAGCGAGACACGAGCACCCTTAGCATAGCGATAAAAAATTATATGAAGCAAGAAAGAAAGCCCGTGAGCGGACGAGAATATCCTTTTTACAATGTCTCTAATCGTTCAGAACCCGCGGAGGAGGGGGAAAATGGTTGCGAGAGCGAGATACAAGCAACAACAAAGTACAGCTATTTAATAATTATGCCATTTCTAGCGGCCCCGACCTCGCACACCAGAGCGCGGTGGAACCCATGGATAATGGTACTCGCAGACTGACTGGACCTCGCGCTGCATCAGCCGCATGTAGTCTTCGATTCGCGTGAGGTGCACCCCAAGTGAGGTGACCTCGTTGTGAGCAACTTGCTGCACCTCGGCGATGACGCGGGCATTCGCGTCTTCCATGGCGGCAAACCTCTCTTCGTATGCGATCCGGTCCATCCGATTCTGACCATACAGCTCTCGCAGCATGGAGGTATGTTTTTGAAATATCTCTGTGACTCGTCTCTTCATCTGCTCCAGGTCTTTGGGATCCCCCAAGAAGTCCGTGACCTTATCCGGCGAGGGACGGGGGACATCTCCACCTCCCCGTGCTCTGACTCGGTAGACGGGGTCGGGGGAACACCTGCGGGAGAAGAGTTAGCCTAAGAAGCAATATAAGAGGCAGCGAGCGGAAATTGCTAGCCCGGCGAGATGAGAACGGTACCGGGTCGCGTGCGAGAAGATCCTGGCTGGCCTTGGAAGGCTTCAGTAAAGGCCAGAGTGAGAGACTTCCCTAATCCAGGGGGTGTACCGGCACGTTCGCGACCTGGGGCTCGACAAGCAGCGAGCCGCCTAGGCTCCGTTGGCCCAAGGTGTCGAACCCCGGAGTGATGATGTTCTGTTTCAATGGGCGGGGCGAGCCCACTGGAGTAGGGACTCGCCTCTCCGGGGTCGGGGGATGGGACCCTTCAAAAAGGAGTAATGTGAGTCAGCACCCGAAGAAGAGCAATGGAGAGCAAGACAAAAACGTACTGGGGCACGAGGGTGAGGCTCGCAAGTCAATTGTCCTCACATCTGGTGGAGGATCGGCCACCCTGGGAGATGCGGGGCGGGACCCCGTCGGAGATGGCCTGGTAAGGCTTTTATTAGCGTGGAGGTTCTTCGAGCGAGGAAGCAAAGTTAAAAAGGTATCATAATGATCATCTAGTTTTGTGGCAGAACTTGTGAGGCGAGCTCATGGCGGGGAGGCGGGGATGAAGGCGGCAACCCATCCACTCTCCGCGACCGCCGGATGGTCTTCGCCTTCTTGGTCAGAGGCGGAAGCGGAGACGGAGTAGGTTCCGGAGAGATCCAAGATGCGAGTGCAGTAGCTTTGGACTTTTGGCTCGCTTGTGAAGCCTTAAGGCGAGCCAGTAGCTCCTCCCTCTTAGACATTTTGAATGTAACAAGTGATGAGCAGCGAGTCTGAAAAGAAGGAGAAAATGTTCATATACCGGTCTGAGAGGAGGGTATTTATAGCTATGGGCATGGGACCCACCAAAAGATTCTCACCATGTCACCAGGGGCAGGCGAACACCAGGGGTTGGACGTTTCTTCACGAGTCTAAGGTAGCCTCGCGAAGAGCGGGGATTGTGTACAACCCTGGTGTCCGCCAGGAGGAAAGCGGAGGCAAAGGGACCCTCAGGCGAAAGGAGTAAGAAGGCGAGCGATCCATGGGGTTGGCGAGCCGGGCTCTCGCAGGCCGCTCACGGGAAGGCGAGCAGACCGGAGCCTAGTCTCTCGCTCGCGGGAAGGCGGGCAAGCTGAGCCTCTCAGTTCGCGAGTAAGGCCCTCGGTGGCGGCTCGCCCAGGAAGGATTCATGATCGTTTTTACCTAAAATCCCCTAGTGGTCTATAGTTAGCCCCTCCAAACAGCGGAGTTTGGCTGTTGGCAGGCCATTTTGGGCTGCGTATAGAAAAAGTGTAAGGTGGAATCTCGTTATTGACAGACCAGACTTAAAAAACTATAAATAGACCTTGAAGGGTACCTTGGAGAGGATCGGATCTCAGTTTCTGAGCTTCTTCCTCCCTTGGTAATCTTGGCTTAACCCTCCGACTCTCCAAGGTGCCCAGTCTAAGCTTTGGCTTGGGAGGGGAAGCGCTCAAAGATCTTTTGGGTGTGTGGTGGGACCTCTTTGCTGCGACCAAGGGTCTGTCCTTAGTTCCGGGTCTCCGGTCGGTTCCTTCCGAGGAATTAGTAAGTGCTAGCTGCCCCTCTTCATTGAGGGCCCGAGCTCTACAAAGAAGCCAAGTCCTAGTTTCAACAGTGAAGGAAGAACTAAGTCCTTAATAAAGAACTAAATCCAACAGAGGGAGTGATCTCTTCTCTAAATCCCCTTGTTATTTTCTTTGGTTCATGAAAATAATATATAAATACTATTTTCAATAAAGATCATTGCTGGGAAAAACAACAAGAACTTTCTAAGAAAATAGAACTATTTATTCAGAGTTGCGTCGAATAGAATTCGACGTACCGTTTAATTCTACTCCATGCTAGCTTCAAGAGCAATCTGAATCAGAAAATTTGAATAATATTCTACGCGGCGTCAACTCCATATCGACGCATCCGTCGACTTAATAGTTGCTCTTCAAATTCGAAGGTGCGTCGATTACAAATCGACGCAACGTCGATATAACAAGCGCGCACAGTTTCACTTCTAGAAGCTGCTTCGACACATTTTGGCGCACTGTCTATTAATATTTGTCGATGGTGCGTCGAATACAACCCTAAGTTGCGATGAATCATCTTCTTTTAAGCAATATAGGCGTCGAATTCATTATGCTTTCGAATTCTCTCTTTCTTGATCTCGTGCTTTCATTCTCTCCAGCTCTCTTGCATCTCTCTCTCTCTCTCTTCTCTTTGCAGGTACTTCACCTCAGAATCAATGGCTCCTCCTAAGATCAACTTTGGCTTCGATGTTGATGTGGACTCCTTCAATGCAGTCTCTGATAACTTCAAAGCCATTCTCGGCTTATTTCATAATGCTGGATTGACAATGCTGATCTCAACAAGGTGCAAATCTATGATGTTGAGTTGACAGAGCTGAAGGACAACATTCACCTAGGAGATGATGGATCCCTCAATGGGAGAATCTCAGGAACAGATATCAATATTACAGAGGAAATGATATCTCACACTTTTGATTTACCAATAGGTAATGAGTCTGATGAACTGATAGGGAAAGAGACCAGTAAGGCATTACAGATAATGCAGTTCAGTAAGGAAAAGCCCATAAACCTGAAGAAGAATGATGTGGCAGAGGAGTACAGATTTTTGGCAGATATAGTAGGGAAGGTGCTCTTATGCAAGATTTCAACCCATGATGCCATTCCCAAGCAGCAACTCCAGATCATGGGAATTCTAGTTCTGAACAAAAAGATCAGGTGGGGGAGGTGCATCCGGAAGATGATAGGTCATAAATATGCACATAAGGAAAATGCATATATGAGAATGATTAGTCATGTGTTGCTCCATCATTACCCCATGATATGCAAATCAAATAGAGTCCCAATTCCACCTGGCAAAATAATAAACATTGGAATTTTCTCTAAGTGGACCAGGCAGATCCTAAAGCCTGGCCAAGCTGCACCTTCACCTTTTTCTTCTCCAGTTTCACAAGATCATGAATCAAGTCTACCGGAACCCCCAAGGAATACTGTTCCAGATGATGCCAATGCTCAAAACCTACAGTCCATTCCATCCACTGCAACTCCAGAACTCACACCTCAGATTCCTCTCCAACCACAGCAACAACCATCCATCATCACTTCTGCTGAAAACACTTCAGAAAACCAGTCTACTCCTCTACCACAATATCTCATCACTTTAGATGATAATCAATCACAATCACCTATTCACCAAAATCCCACAGAAAATTCTCCAGGCATCCATTCTTTTGATGACAGATCTCCTCTACCCCAATCTGACATAATTCCAGAGGATAACAAGGACAACTTCCTATTACCCATCAACAATTACCTATTACCCATACTAGACCTTCTACTGATGTTGAGCAAGCAATTTCCAAAGCAGTAGGATTGGCCACACGTACTTTTGTTGATTTAGTGGTTGCTCAAGCCAGAAAGTTCAATAAGAAGTACTCTCAGATGGAGACAGAATTGAAAGAATCAAAAGAGTCCCTCCTGGCACTCAAATCAATTATATCATCCTCCTTGATAACTAAAGAATTCTTAACCTCCCTTGTAAGTAATGTTCAGAAGGGGGAGAAGATTTAGGAGGAGGAAATGCTTAATCAAGGAAAGAGTGGTCAAGAGAAGGATAAGACTACTGAAGTCTCTAACCCTGATTATCCTAATAAGCTCACTATATTTCAAAAAGGAATTCCATATGTTCTCTTAGAGGATGCATATTTCCAGGGGGAGCCAGCTATAGAAATCCCTGAAGTAACCCTGGGGGAGCTTCCATCAACTCATGGGGGAGCTCCTAAAAGATGATCAACTCTTGGATCAAGTATCAAAGGTTGCTAAGTATTCTGCTCTGGATGTTGAAAAGAATGCACAGTCTCAAGGGGAGCCTTCCAAAGAAGATCACACTCTCCAAGAAGTTGACGGGACCGATGAAAAGGAGAATGATCATGTTGCATTTGCTGCAAGAAAGGTGATACCACTGGTCTTCTCAAGGAAGAGGAAAACTCCTGACAAAGAATAATGAAGTCCAGGTATTCAGTAATTATGAACATTTTACATTATGTCATCAGGAGGACACAGCTGTTAAGAACAATATGATTACTTGACAATTTATAATATGGTTTGTGATCCCATTCAATAATGTCCTTATTGTTTCTATTTATAGTTGTTTGTATTTAATTTAATGTCAATGTATGTTTGAAATCACTTAATCAAATTGTAAATTTTGTTAAGATAAATAGGGGAGATTATTGGGAAAAACCCTTGTGATTTATCTAACAAATTATCTTAAAGTGATTTCATCAGTTAGGTTGTATTACCCACACTGTATGGAAAGGGTAAAATGGTCATTAGATGTCCTAGGATGTCATACTCAACTTAGAGTGTCAAGACCAAGTCAAGATAAGCACAAATTTAGTTGAGTTAAAACTTGCATCGATAGAAGTCAATGCAACTTCGAATAGAAGTCAACGCAACTCTAACTAGAAGTCGAAGCAACCAAACTGACTGTCAAAGTATCAAGTAATATCGACGCAATATTGAAATGAACTCGATGCAGAAGGAAGAGACTATCGAAGCCATCTTAGAAGTCGACGTAACTTTGACTTCAATTCGACGCAGAAGATAAAGTTCAAGTCTAAGTCTTCTACTCGATGGATACGTCGATAAGTACTCGACACAACATCGACATCTGAGTTTAGCCAAAGCTAAGAAGGAATTCGAAGCTGCTTCTATAAGAACTCAGAGGTGCGTCGATATGACGAATAATGAAGTCGACACAGCGTTGAATACAGTCAAAAAAAGGATGTTTTCCGCAGTCTTTTCTAATACCTTTTCAGAAGGTCTACACAACTGAAAACTGTTCTCTAACAGCTCATTTATTGCCAAGAATGGAATGGAGTATTCAAGAGAAACAGCAATGACATTCTTGGAAGATATTTAAATCAGTCTTGACGGGTCAGGAACAAAAATAGAAGGAAACAGTTATTATCCAATGGATATTCCTTCTAAGGACAATCCAGAAGAAGAAAGAAATTCAAACATAAATCAATAGAGAATAAGTATGTTAAAGTGGGAAAAAACAACAATCATTCTCTCAGTTGAATTCTTCTGTCTTCTTCTTCCTCCTTCAGCCCTAAGGCAGAACAGAAGAATAACTTCTCTGCACAGAAAAATAACACAATAAGCCTGGTGCTTTCTCTTCTACATCATACAGCAACAAGTTAATAAAAGTGCAAAGAGGATCAGGATCAAAGCTCATACCCCTTGCAATCATCACTATCTTAATCAAGGGTTCATTATATTCAGATCCTGAAGTATATAGAATGGACAGCATCTAGAGAGATAGCTGCAAAAGGATTCTAACTGAAGAATCCTATTCTCTTCTTCCTCCTCTTCTATTGTTCTAATTCTGCCAACTATAAAAGAGTTTTAAGAATCCCTCTTCAAAGAATTCAGTGGTTCTAAGAGTCTCCTTACCAAAAGACTTAGTGGTTCTAAGAGTCTCCTTAGCAAAAGACTCAGTAGTTCTAAGAGTCTCCTTATCAAAAGACTTAGTGGTTCTGAGAGTCACCTTATCAAAAGACTCAAGCACAGTTAGTGCAATCCTACCAGGGAGGTAGAAGAGTGGACTACCCACATTTTGGAGAACCACTTTAAAATTTTTGTGTCTTCTATGTTGCTAGTCTATACTGTCCCAGTTTACTGTTTTCCGTTTTACATTTTCTGTGATAACTTTATTCTATTTTGGTGTTGATGATAGCATAGTACTTAGTAGTTTTATTGTGTGTGCATAATTAGAGTAAAGATTTTTAAATCTCTATTGACCCCCCCCCCCCCCCCTCTAGAGAATACTCAGAGGCACACTGTGCACTTTCAATATATATATATATATATATATATATATATAATCCATTATAGTAATCTTGGTCGTTGGATCATAGGCCCATCTCAAAACTAGGTTAAAAATTGAATAGTCTCTCTCCTCATGTTCTTTCTCTCCCGCATGTTCTCCTCTCTCATTCGCTCTTCTCAGTCGGAGCCCCCTCCCACCTGAACCTTGATCTCCCTCCCTGATCTCTCGCCATTCGCACCTGGAGAGCTGAGGGAAGGGTGCGGGAGTTGTCAGCCTCTTATATATCAACACGGAGGCGGAAGCTGAGAGTTTTCCGTCATTCCTAGGGCATCCATCTCCTAGATCTCGCCTCTCCCACCATCGTCATTCTTCCCACTGTCTCGAGCGATGAATTTCTTCTTCTTATGCCTCACGCAGTTCGTCTCTTTGAGCGATAGGTGAAATAAAGCAAATCCCGATGGAAGAGAGACTGCGTGAGTGATCATCGATCTGCTATGGACTCCAATGACATCATCAATCTGCTTTTCCTCGGATTGTTGCGTGAAATATCTCTTCTCTCTATGTATGACTTATCTATCTATCTCTCTACTTCTTCTCTACCTCATTTTCTTACAGGGAGTGCTCCCTTCATTATGTGATTGGCTCCTCAGTTGAAGGCCCATCAGTTCTCCTCTCTTCTCCCATTGGATCACCTCAGTTTTGAGTGAAGGTCTCTTCTCCCATCGGGTCGCCTCAGTTTTGAGTGCAGGTAAATATTTACATTTCTCATTTAAATGTTTCTCAGTTTCCCTATTTCTTGCTTAAAGCATTATCTTCTAAATTTTGCTAAAATCATATCTTTCTTTTACCATAGAACGATGGTGTTCAATTTTGTTAAAAATCCTACCATGAACACTTAAAACATTATCTTCTATATTTTGTTAAAATCTTATCCTTCTTTTACTATATTCCAGTTCATTTGGTTAATTACCTAGCCTCAATTTTTTAATATGCATATTATCATAGAATGATGGTGTTCAACTGATTTTTATTTATAAGCATATGGCCATAGCAATCAAAATCTAACCTTTGAGTTTGAATAATTTTGACACTCACGTGTTTGATGTTGTGTAAAAGAAGTTTCACCCAAGTTCTTTGTCGGCTTGCACATATCCTGTTTTCCACCCATATCCAAATTTATAACGATTATTTGGTGGAAAAGCTGGGATTACTAATCGAACCCACAGACATGTTGAGCCTGCTTAGATGCAGGCACTGCTCGTATTCATTGCTACAAGCAGCGTATTTCACGTGTTATCGTGAATGGCTTCCCACAAAGCCTGAAAATAGTTTTCCCAAACCTCTCGCGTAAGGGCATCACCAAGCCTCCAAAAGCCATCGCTAGAAGTCATCGTCTTCGTGCTTTGAAAGCAATGCCAAACACAATGTTAATATCCATTTAATTAGCATTTCATTTTGATGCACACTGATAGTTATAGAAAAGGGATTTTTTCCTCCATAGAAAGAATATTTCTTGGACTATTACTTTGTATGACCGTTCAAACTTATTCTACAATGTTGCAAATATTATGCATTATGCTCGAGTGATTTCCTGTGTTGAGGATGACGCATGTGCCTTTCCCAGACGAAGCTTCAGTCATTTAATTCTAATTTCTAGCTATTTTCTTAGTGTATTTCTTCGGGTTTTTAATTCTTTTTATTGGACTATATTATGTTAGACGATGATGAAGATTAGTTAGTCATGCTCTAGAAATTGTGAGCACTTTATTGTTTTACACGTAATAAATTATACTTCAAGTATGAGATATCTATCTACTTTGTTAATTTGAAATTTTGAGTTATCTAAATCATTTTCCTAGGAATACTCAACTATTAAATAGATCCAGTGAGCTGTTTGTGTGAGATACGGTTTGTTTCAATTCACACATTACTTTATTATATCGCATATTCTGTTATTTCCATTTCATATTAAAATTAACTCAGAAGTTTGTGTTTTTGTTGTAATGCATGTATTGATAGCTTCCATTGATTTAGATTATTCTCGCTGGAATGTCCATTTTTATATTTATTGAATGGTATTGATAGTTGTTTGTATATTTGAATATCTTTTACTTTTACTATGAAATTTCCCTCTAATGGCAATGATGAACTGGCGCATTCATAGGAATGAGGAAAGAACTTTTAACATCTAATGATAGTTCTTTTTTGAAATTTCAAGTGATTTCACTTTCTGAAGAAGCCATCACAACAAGCAGTTATGCATACTATGTTCCAGTGAAATTGATCACCAGAATATCCAGCCTAGACCCCAGCCAGCTACCATTGTATTTCAAGTGATTTGGCATCTTTTGCTCCAAATGTTGGTTTGGCGTTCAACTAAAAGGATTCGAAGGATTTGATATTCCCTGCACATCATGCCCATTAACACGGGAAAGCTATTGATCCACATCTTTCTCCATGCAGCTGCAATGCATTACAAAAACATTTGGTGGTACCTGTGTGAAGGTACTAAATGGTCGTGTTTCTCTTATGGATTGTCGGAAAAGGACACGTTAAATGATGAGTTGGAGCTCCTTGATGATGATCAACATGTCTTCAACATCAACATTGTAGGAGGAGATCATCTGCTCAAAGGTTGAATTCAAACTTTTTTCTTACAATAATTCCACTTCCTTCATATTGACACGATTACAGTTTCAAATTTCATGTTGTCTGCTAACTTGCACGATTTCTACAGACTCTAAAGCCATGACATATATGGATTTACCACAAGAAAATTGTGTGACGAAAATTTTGGTCACTAAATATTGCAGTTTGGTCACTAAGGACATTTAATGACTAATATTAATTTGTCACAAGGTGGTTGCAAAATGGGCATCACAAAATGTCTTTTGTGACCAAATAAATTTCCGTCACTAAATATATATGTTTAGTGACAACTAATTTTTGTCACTAAATGTATATTTGCAGTGACCACTGATTTTCGTCACTAAAGATACATTTATAGTGACAACAAATTTTCGTCACTAAATGCGCATTATTAGTGACAACTATTTTTTGTCACTAAATGTACATTATTAAGCACAAGCTTGCGGCATTATATAATAACCGTCTTTCTCTATCGGATGTAATTCTTCTTTCAAACTCATTTTCTTTAGGTCTAGTCTAGCTAACAAATCATCTTTTGTTTTCCCGTCAATATTCAACATAGTTCCCAATATATTTTCAGTAATATTTTTTAAAATATGCATGTAATCTAAATAATGTCGTATCTCAAGTGTTCTCCAATATGGCAACTGAAAGAAAATACTCAACTTCTTCCAATTATAAGGTAGAGATACTTCATCCTGCAATTTTTTTTATATGCTTTCCAAATATCACATTGTCGCATTCTTTTAATTGTTCTAAAATCTCATCCCCTGATAGGTCCTTTGGTGCAGAACGAGTTTCTATTGTTCCATCAAAAGACTTTTTATCTTTACGCAATCTATGGTCTGGATCCAAGAAATGTTTGTTTCCCATGTAACTCATCTTAAACCCATTCTTCAATCGACAAGACCAAGTATCCTTGTTGCAACAAGGACATGCTAGCTTACCTTTAGTGCTCCATCCTACTAGGTTCGCATAAGCAGGAAAATCATTTATTGTCCACAGCAAAGCAACACGCATATTAAAATAGGACTTTCCATAAGAATCGTAAGTACAAACCCCAACTTCCCATAAATGTATCAACTCATCAATCAAACGCTGTAAATACACATCAATATCATTCTCAGGCTGTCCGATGAAAATTCTTGGTGTTTTCTATCAAATGATTTCCAAGCAAATGCATCAGCTGAATGTCTCAACTTACCATCATCGCACCACTTTTCTTTATTCCAACTCATCTTCTTGGCTGTCCTAGAGCACATATATAACCTTTGAAGTCTACGTATCAAAGGAAAGTGTCCCAATATCGTGTTGGTATATTGTTTACTCTTTTTTGAATGCATATTACTTTTTGTATTATCAGTGACCTTGCTTGATTGGCAATGGATGTGCCACAAGTGGGACAACTTACATAATCTGCAAATTTATCGCGATAGAGAATGCAATCATTCAAGCAAGCATCTATCTTCTTGCACCCCATTCGAAGCTCTTGCATGTAGTTTTTAGCTTCATAGAAGCTATTGCGGAGTGTTTCACTAAAATGGATTGCCCTTTTTAATACTTTAAGCAATTCAGTAAAAGATCGATCGATCCATCCATAATCAGTTTTAAGTGTCAACAAAGTAACTAGAAATTAAAATTTTGAAAATTCTTTGCAACCGGGATATAATTCTTTTTCAGTAACATTCAGCAAATCATAAAATTTTCTAGCTGCTTCATTTGGGTTATCATTATTGCATTCTTCTGCAATCTCATTCAGATTATTATAACCAGTATTAAAATCATCCAACAAAGCTTGCATATCATCATGCTCTGAAATCTCCTGTTTATCCTCACCAAGAATTGAACTGTTGCTACCATAAGCAGAGTTAATGTAATAATCCTCACCGTGACACGACCACCATTTATAAGTCATGATAATTTCATTCATAATAAGGTGCCCAAACACAATATCTCGAGTCTGGGAAAAAATATTTCCACATTTATAATAAGGACAACGAATATCATTTCCCCTAGCAGAAAGTGTAAAAGCAAAATCAAGGAAGTCATTCACTCCATTGATGTAAGTTGGTTTTCGTCGATCATTAAAATCCATCCAACTCTTATCCATTGCACTACAAGTAAAAAATTATTAAAAGGTAATTAAAAAGTGTCACATATTTCTCAAACATAAAAAATCAATTTGTACAAATGTTATATTATGATAACTTGAATTTTCCTTTTCGTTAAATGGTTCGACCAAGTTCAAGTGTGTTCACTAGTATTTAAGTACTTTCATCATGGTTGAACAAGTTAATCATTCAAAAATACTAAGCTCGCAAGCCCCAATGTCATCATAATCTGCTCATGGATTAAAAAAAGCATTGACGACCAACGAAGTGGAAGCAACATCTATGATAACAAACGCTACCACAACTCTCCCGAACAGAGACATATCATTCAACCTATCTATTGGTGGGGTATCATCTTAAGTGAGTTTAATATAATTCACATAATTCCCTTCACTTAAAATTGATCGCCATAGTTTTTAATAAAGTTAAAGGCACCAAAAAGACGACACCATGTATTATGTCATTAATCTGTGAATAAATGATTGCATGTGTGTTTGCCTTGAAATTATTTTATTAAAATAATATGTGTAGTGTAGGCTTAGCAACTTATATAGCATATCACAAATAATTAGGATAGATCTGATGACACATGAATTAGCTAAGTTCATAAATGACTCTTTAAATTCTTCACATTTAGTTTCTAAAATCCTCCTCTTCTAAAACAAATAATAAAAAATAGATATAATTGCTTTCTTTCAGTTTTGGTGGCTTGAATCACTACTAAATCAACATCCCAGGAGAAATTTATGTAAAAAAATGTAGTGTTTACTGTCTATGGAACAAAATTTCAAGAAATAAAGCAATTTCATATGCAAGATAAAAAAATTAGTTAGGTACTATTGCAAGGTAGAAAGAAAATGGGAAAAGTTGCAGGAAATAATCTATGCATTAGGATCTGAATAAATTTTAGCTTAAGCATTTTAGAAAGTAATTAAGATAACAATAATCTATCTACAAGACATTCAAAATCATCATAGAATTATGAAGTAAAATGAAGAAATTAGGGCTAAAACAGTAATTAGCAAATTCTGAAAAGCCTTCAGATCATATTATGAATTATGAAGTAAAATTCGTCATATTGAGTTGTCTTTGGCTCCATAGATGAGTGATTATACAATAGTGAATTAACACTAAAGTGACTAAACATATTTCTCCGGCTGCTGATTTTTCTGTATGCATAACTAACATGAGAATGAACATAGATATCTAGACAACGAATAATACAGGTTTGCAGAACATCAAACTCCACAAAAAATAAAGAATACATAAACAGTTATCATATTTACTTTTGATTTATTAAGCATAAGACAATAATTAATTTAACAGTACTATAGACTCAATGAAGGTGTGCTGATATATAATAATAGAATCAGTGTTATATAAGCATATATTAACAGCTAGCAAACTGGACAAGGGACATGAACATAATACCTGCAGTCCAGGAAATACAAACCTAAACCGAATCATCGAATGGGAAGACAAAGCTTACCCAGGGAGGCACTTGCAATCAGGCAACTAGGAAGGGATTGGGGACAGATTCTGCAAGTCCAGGCCACAATCATTCAACCAAGCAATTCACTTTTGTTGTTTTGCATCCTGAGTTCAAAAAAATGAGGAAATGGAAGAAAAATATCGGAGCAACTGAGTAAGGAATTGAATGAAATATCCTGAAATTGTATCAATTTCTGAATCACAGAATGAAATAGCTTACCTCCCCTGATTTCACGAAACGGAGTCGTAGCCTGCTCGTCTTCGTCATCAACTTGTGGTCTCCTCGAGGTCTCGTCTTCGTCCTCGGCGAAGGAGTATCTGTGTGTGTGTGTGTGTGTGTGTGTGTGTGTGTGTTCTTTCACGCATCTCTCACCGTCGACCGCAGGATATTCCTAACCCGGCAACCATTATACATTGCCTCACCTCTCTGATTGCGTCAGATTATTCTCACGTCAACTCTTTTTTGTCGTTAGTTCTCTCACAGTACCCCACCTCATCTGTCCGCTCCCCCAACATTGACGAAGCTATGAAAATATTGAGGCGGCGATGATGTGGATCGTATTACCTCAAATGATATTTTCAAAAGAAACAAGAATTTTGATAGGCACGTGAAGTGCATTCTCATTATGAGAGAATAAATGAATTTTTTCATGAAAGAAACTCCAAAATTTTGATAATTAGTGACTAATATTTTGATCACTAAATAAATAATTTAGTGACTAAATTATTTTTGTCACTAAATACTTTAAAATTTTAACTTATATTTCATCACTAAAGATATATTTTAGTAACCAAATAATTATTTCGTCACTGAAGATGTGTCTTTAGTGACGAACTAAATTTAATCACTAAAGAGATGTTTTTAATGACAAAATTTATTTCGTAACAAAATTTTCGTCAATAAATGTCAATTTTTTTGTAATATACAGATTGATAATTCAGATAAAATTTCTACAACAGCTTAAAAGTTTATGTACAGATTGGAAATTCATATAATTTGAGCATTTTAAACTGTTCTTCAATCCTCTCAAATTACCTTAATACTTTTGTTCAATTAATATTTTAACTATATCATTACAATTTACACAAGTTTTACTTGCTTTATTTTTAAGTTATCTTCATGCGTTGTTATTTTACCGGGGTGGTTATTTTACCTGCATTGTTATTTGCATTAATATTTAATAAACATGTGTATGACAATACACTGCAAGTTTTAGACGAGTACATATAGTCAACTTCAAAGTCTTAGGCTCTGTTTAGGATAGCTCTAGCGGATGGAAAATCTGTTGATCGAATAGAGCTTTTAGAATAAAGCTTTCAGAAAAACTTTGATGAGAGAGGTGCAAACTGTTTGGAGAGTCTTTGCATAAGTTCTGATCGAATATAGCTTTTTCATTTAAGCTGTTCAGTAGAGCAATTGTTTGAAAACTATTTTTTAAACAAAAATAGTAAAATATAATAGTTGTGAAAACTCGCGTCCGGGCAAACACGCCCGTCCGGGAAAAAATGGTCGCTCGGGTGAAAAACTGCCGCCCGGGTTAAAAACGCGCGCCCGAGCAAAAAAACACGTCCCGAGAAAAAACAGCCGTCCGAGAGAACAATAGTCGCTCGAGCGAAAAACGTGCGTTAGGGCGAAAAATGCTCATCAGGGCGAAAAACAGCCGCCCGGGCGAAAAAACGGTCGCACAGTCGAAAAATGCGTGCCCGGGCGAAAAATGGCCGCCTGGGCAAAAAATAGCCGCCTAGGCAAAAAACGGCCGCCAGGGAGAAAAATGGCGAAAAACATCCACCCGGGCGAAAAAACGGTTGTCCGGCCAAAAATGCACGCACGGGCGAAATACGGCCGGTCGGGCGAAAAATGGCCGCCCGAGCGAAAAATGCCCTCCCGGGTGAAAAATGCGCTCCTGAGCGAAAAATGGCCGCCCGGGCGAAAAACGCGCGTCTGAGCAAAAAAACAGCCTCCCGGGCGAAAAACATCCGCCCGGGCGAAAAACGCGCGCCCGGGCGAAAAATGGCAGCCCAGACCAAAAACAGCCGATCGGGCGAAAATCTGGCACCCTGGCGAAAAAAGCACGCACGGGCGAAAAAACGACTGCCCGGGCAAAAAATGCGCGCTCAGGCGAAAAATGCGCGTCCGGGCAAAAATAACGAGATTCCGGGCAAAAAATGGCTGCTGGACCGAAAAATGAGTGTCCGAACGAAAACGAGTGTCCGACCAAAAATGCACGTTCGGACGAAAATGCTGGAGTGATATACAACGAGGTGGAGTTAATAAAAGAGAAAAAGCTAAAAACAGAAAAACGATTTTTAGAAAGCTATTTTGTACTGGCTTCTCAAAGAGCCTCTAAAACAGCTTATTTGAAGAATCTCTTTTCAAAAAGCTGGACTAGAGAGCTGTCCCAAACAGTTAAAAAATAGCTCTGGCGGCTCGAAAATAATTTTTCCATCTGCCAGAGCTGTCCCACCCTTAGATACAAGGTTAGACCAAAAGTTTCTAAAGATGAATATTGTTATAAATGATTTGTATTGAGGCATAAAAACTAGGCCAGTCGGAAAAAGCCCGCCTATGCTCTGTCCTGGGCTAGCCTGTCCCGTGCCCAGGCCGGGCTGCCGAGGCCTAACAGGGCCTTAATATAGGGAAATTACCCGGCCTGGGCCAGGCCAGGCAAAGCTTGGGCACCGGGCCAGGCTTAGGCTCTGGTAAAAGCAAGGTTTTTTATATCTGGCAGCCATCATTCCAGCCATCATTTGATGGCTGCCACTAGCAGCCATCAATTTGATGGTTCCCCTTCCCAGTGGCAGCCATCAAACAAATTTGATGGCAGCCATCAATTAATGGCTGTCATCCATTGACATTTTTTTTAATTTTAAAATTTTTTAAAAATTTATATGTATATAAAAAAATTTGGGCCTGGCCTGGGCCCGGCCCGGCCTTGAGGGCCTCATCAGGCTCCCCCTAGGGGAGGGATCCTGAGCCCTGCCTGAGCCCGGCTAAAATTGGGCCCGGGCCCGGTAGGCCCGGTTCAAGCCCGAGCCTATCGGCTTTTTGGACAGGGCTAGTCTAGGTATAACCACTTTGACCCCACACGTCGTGAGTAATGGAAAATGATTATTAATAAAGCTGATTTTACATAGTTCACTACAACAAAATTGTCAATTAACAAGAAAAATTAGAAAGTGAAAAAATATTTTTCTAATTAACAACAAATTTTGCAATGAATAAACTTTTTATGTTCACATACAAATTTTGAAACAAAAGTTTTTGTTGCTATGTAACAAACAAATGTTTTTGTTGCAAAAATTATTGTTAATTCAGCAACAAAAAATTCGTTTCAAATTTTATAGGAGATCAAAAGAATTGTAATCCTTCCTAAATTCATTGTTAATTGTCACTGAAAATATTTTGTCTTTCTACTCTTTCTTACCGATTAATATTTATTGTAAACCTAAATTTTTTGTATTCAAATATTTCTAGAAATTTAGGATATATTTTCATTCTTAAAATTAATAGCACAATATTATGCAAAACATTTAAATATTAACAAAAATAATTTTTATTGAAATATTAAGCAAAAAAATGATCTAATCTTTTAGTAAAACAAAAAAGTTAATCTTTATTTTAATACAATTTCTCTACTTATATGAATTTGATTGTTTGAATTTAAGTCATATATATAATACTTATTTATTTTATATATTTAATATATATACATATATCTATTACTAATAAGGGGATTCTTCGTTCTTGAGTCACCGTCGTCGGTCACAGGAAATCCCGCTGCTGCCCTCGCGCCATCCGCTGCCACGGAGACATGGCGCCGCCCGCTGCTGCCGCCGCGTGTCCCGCCTCCCGCAGCTCCTCGCTCGCCGCGTGCCCCTGCTTCCGCCGCTTTAGCGCTGTCGATGGATCAAAACCCCGGCGCCCTCGCTTCTCCTCCTTATTTCCGCAAGACCCGCCGCCGATAGCTCACTTCTCAGCCGCTTCCTGCTCCGGCGGTACTCCTCCTCTTTCGTTTTTGAGTTTATTTTACCTTTATTTCTCATTTCCTTTCTTCTAAGCTCACTTGGTTTTCTTTCTGTGATTTCTAGGTCGCCTGTTTTCTCTTTTCCGCCGTCGACTCAGCATTCCACATCGCCTGCAACTGCTTCCTCCGCTTCTCACCGGCCTACGAGCGCATCGTCCACTCTGCAAGCACCGTTAAATCATCGGTGAGCTTCCCTGCGCTATCCCTGCGCTGCTCCCTCATTTCCCTCATACCTCAGGCTCGCCGGGAACCTCTACGCACGTACGCTCCAGGTATGCTTCTCCTTCGTTCCTCAGTTTTTTTTTCCTCCGCCTACTGCTGGGATCCACATCTCTGGGTCGCCTCTGAATTACCTTGCATTCTCTGACTTCCCTGCTTCTCATTCTCCTCTACCCTCAACCAGATACAACTTGGCTCATCTCAATTCTCGGCGGCGGAAGTGGAAATACTTCCACTTCGACTCGATCGTTCCATTTTCATGGCATTGCCGGATGATCTTATGCGCCACTGCAATTTCGGGTGTCAGCAAGGTTGCAAAATCTGTCATTAATCAGGTAAATTGATTACTAATACTTGGAAATCACATCATGTTTGCTTTATTTTGCCTGCTAAATCTTTTCACACAATATAGTTTTTTCACCCGATCATTTGTAATAAACATTTTATTCTTCTGTATAAGTTAGTGATATGACACATTGCTATTTTGACTCCATTTTCGTGGGAGAAAAATGACAGTCATACACATGCGTTTGACAAACCTCCATTTTGAAAAACTTATTTTCTATGCACACAAGCTTCTTGATGGAATGCCCATAAGAGATCTCTTCAGATGGAAGATCATGAGTTCTTCCATGGAATCAACACTTACGTGTGATTGTTAGGTAATGATATTTTTATTTCTGCAATCGGCAACTCACGATGGTATGCATCAAATCTAAAGATGGGCTCATACTTTGCGAAACGTAGGAGTTTTGTTAAGTGATTCAAAAATTGATAGTGATTTTGCTTCGCCTTCATCCAGGCGGGTATGCATATGTCAAAAAATGGGAGCGTCAATCAATCTTTCTGTACGAGGGTGTCCTGCAATAGGTGACGTGATCTTCGTTTTCAAATCTGTTTTCAATTTTGTTTTTAATTTCCATTACACACCATTGATTGATAGAAAAATATGTGTGGCTCTGTTGCTATCATCTAGGTAATGGAAGAAAATATCCTCAAGATAATAAACATGAAGGAGAAGCACCACTGAAGAAATGATTTATTACTCATCTCTGTTCTGTCTTCAGTTGTAATCCTAACAATAATTTATCATCGAAATCACATGAATGCTGATTCTTGGATTACTTCATATTCCCCTTTGTTACATCCATGATCCAACATTCTAAGGGGTTGTTTATTGGGTTGAAATTTGATTGACCTATTTAAATAACATATTTCTATAAATAACTGTTATTTTAATCATGACTAGATCTTGAATTTGTGCATGGCTGAAAAATACTAACAAAAAACAAAAATGATAATCATGTTGGTCATCCTAAATAACATTAAACTACTTAATACAACATTGAGTTATACATTGCTATATAGTCACTCATCAATACATTTAGTCGTTGTTAGCGAAAAAAATTGATGCTGATAGAAGTACTAAAAAAATGCAAATATTGGATAGAAAAGGGGTAAAATCCTTCTGCTCATCTTATACTATTTGCAAAAAACTTGCTTTATACAGGATCTTCAATAGTTTCATTTCAAATATTTGTGCCTCCTGCTCTTCAAATGATTTACGAAACACTACTAGACTACTCTATGATTAGTATGATAACTGTTATTTTAATCATGACTAGATCTTGAATTTGTGCATGACTGAAAAATACTAACAAAAAACAAAAATGATAATCATGTTGGTCATCCTAAATAACATTAAACTACTTAATACAACATTGAGCTATACATTGCTATATAGTCACTCATCAATACATTTAGTCGTTGTTAGCGAAAAAAATTGATGCTGATAGAAGTACTAAAAAAATGCAAATATTGGATAGAAAAGGGGTAAAATCCTTCTGCTCATCTTATACTATTTGCTAAAATCTTGCTTTATACAGGATCTTCAATAGTTTCATTTCAAATATTTGTGCCTCCTGCTCTTCAAATGATTTACGAAACACTACTAGACTACTCTATGATTAGTATGATGATACAATATGACTCTCGTCGTAATAATATATAATAGTAAGGTGCTACCAGAATTTAGAAAGTGGAGCACTACTACACTATTCTATGATTTCTGAAATTCATAATGACTTGGTTTTATTGCCACATGCAATCATGCACTATGTGTTTGTTGTTGAAATCTTCAAAGTTCAATACATGTAGATTTTGGATATGCATGTATGTCCCTTTTAAGTCACCATATATATGTTTTCTATACATATGCAACTTAATATATCTTTGTTCAATTTTTTCTCTCAACCAAAATACCCTATAATTTTAGTGTAAATGAAAATTTAGAGTAAAATTTGAAATTTAAAGACATATTCTGAAGCAAGAGAGCGGCAAAGGCTATGAGCGACGTAGCTAGGGCATGAGAAGGGTCACAGAGAAACATCCGTTGTTACCGAAGCAGGGCAGAGGTGCAGAAGAGAACGTCGCCGCCGACTGGGAGTTGCGGCTAGCAGCGTATCAGGGCGAACCTGGGCCGATGCAAACTGTGGAAAAATACATGCGAAAGCTGACCTAAAACACACCCATGGTAGAATTTTGCGAGTGGAGTTCTCCTCCTTATATCTTTGTTTCAAATTATATATCGACCACTTAAATGGGTGGCTTTGGTAGCAGTTATTCTAGGTCTTCCACAAATCATACTACGCAATGTTGCTGCAATTCGAAGATAATACACGCATTATATCAGCATTCTCATGTTGATTGCAGGTACCTTCTCTTCAACATTTTATCTTCCCACCCTAAATCACTCGCACCGTACTTCCTGATTTATAATTTCATTATCTGCCCTCCATTTACTCATTGAGAATGTGCTCTTAAATGAGAAGGTCTTTATAATTACTCTATTTTGTTTGTACTATGATTTCCTTAGCTGAAATATTTACAGAAGATTTTCTACTGCTTCATTTGCTTATTTTCGATATTAGCTGATCATAATATTGTATATTCATGTACCAACTTTCTACTGACCTGTACCAATTTGCAGTTCGTCTTTTATTTCAGGTAGAGGAAATATGGAGTGGATAGCAAAACGGTGCAGTGATCCAGGTAATGCAAATAGGTGTGGACGAAGGCGGGGAAGCCGTGGGAGGTCAATAGATTGGGGGTACTAAAGCTCTATTTAGCGTGATGATGAGCTCTGAATGTTTTTGTACTCAATTTCTGCTCCTGTTTCTCATTTCATGTTCGATTGTTGCTGTCCGTTGCTGAACTTGCAGGCGACTCGCTGCAGTAATGCTTCCCTCCATTTCAACAGAGCAAACATATTTCTCATGCTGTAGACCTTTGTTTAAGGCATTCCTGTTCAAGAAAGGTGATTGCAGCGCTGCTGCATTAAAAATTATGCTGTAGCCGCCTCTACAGCAGCTACTGTTTTAGATGATTTACATGATTGATATCATATATAAATTAGAAATTATGCTGTGGTCGTTATTCTTCGTATGGAGGCGTTGTTGTTCTACATGATTGAAATCATATATATATACACATATTAATAAAAAAAGGGACATTGATAGGTGATTGCTGTTTTAGATGACTGATATCATATATTGATATATATATATAGATATATATATACATATTAATCAAAAAGGGGAGATGGATAAGGTGCTTGAAGCAATTCAGGTGCAGCATAATATTCATGTCTTCAAAGGTACGTTTTCATTATCCCACTTCATTACATTTAAACAATCTCTTCGCATTGATTTTAATCGCGTGTTTTCTCTTAATTGATTGAATAATTAGAGAAATATAATTTTGCATGTTGCTCCAATAGAGATTGACAGATTTTGAATAATACGATTTTGCATTCGTCGTCATCATATTCAGTGTTTTTGTTTTTCGTTCTATAACACAATTTCATATTGACGCCCTAAATTTGTTGAGAATACAGGTAAAATTAATACGGACCCCTCAAGCAATGGAAGGAAATTAATATAATCTTGCTCATATGGAATTTCTTTGCCCAGATTTCTTTTTTATCACTGCTTTGGAAATAGGAATCATTGCATAATCAGACTATAGCAAGATTAATAGAGTTAACCCGGCCTGTACAATAAACAGGTCGCCTGCAAAGACAATCATAAATGCAAGCAGATGCCCTGTTCTCTTTGTATTTACAGACTTATCATTTCCTGATTTCCATTGAGGGGTTTGCATAATTAGACAACACATTGGTGGGATAATGTGATATTACAGTTCTCTAATTATCCGATGTCATTGCTCTGCTTTCACAACATGAACCTGTGTTGATCTAAAACTTCTGTTTATGTCAATCTGCACAACTACCATACAAAACCAATTTGATTTCTAAACTCACCCACTGCTTTGTATGTTTATCTGCTTCATGAATTGCCCACACCAAATGATTAAAGAATACCACTATTTTGGGGAATATTTTGAATAGCCCTCAGAGTGCCAGGTATCTCTAAGTTTTGTTACTCCATAGAAAGCCGCGCGAATTGTGTTTTTTTTTTGGTAAATTGATGTTAGCCTCTCATAATTGTTTTTACACTCACACGATGATCATGTTTTTACACTTACAGGGATGTTAGCCTCTCTAATATTCGAATTACTACGGTTACCCAAAATTATGAAGACTGCAGCTAAATGTTAGTTTATTTATGTTTAAGTAATCATATTTTATTGTTAATTTTATTTAGGCTTCCACTGAGACAATATCGAAAGCTATAAAGTGATGTTCCCGATGACTGCTCTGCCCTGCAGACGGTGATGATATCGATGCAACAAGGTAAAAATTCAACATAAAATAGCGATAACTGCACTTTATAATGTCATATTTTCAGTAAATCACAATTTATCTCTCTCTTTAATTTATTCATGCACATTTCTGAACAGTGCAATTTCGCAGCTGCATGTATATTAAAAAAATAATATACCTCCCGCGGAAAACAAAATGTCTTTTGCTTCCTTCAAATGCAATACTGAACTCGCTGGCTTTCCTTCTTTTTGCAGCGATGAACCTGCTACATTGTATGGTACCTGCATCATTTTGAGGGCCCTTTGCCTACCATAATTCCCTACCAGAGCGTTGGACATTTGTATTGTATTTGAAGTTTCTCTGTAATCTATACGAACCGCATGAAAGTAATAACATCTGCTCTGTAAGAAGTTGGGTGTTTATATATATATCTACAGCTATCTACTTTTGAATGTTACACATGTTCTATGAATTTTATATTTCTTAACAATTAAATTGTTTTTTATACTGCATAACTACGTATTTTATTTACATGTTTGTCGTTAGCCTTTGTCATGCAGTTGAACTAAACGCTTTCTCTATGAAGACTGTGCATCCAGTTGAACTAAACGCCCTCTCTATGAAGACTGTTCATCCAGTTCAACTAAATGCCTCCAGGATGAAAGGATCAATATTCTTCTCTATGTATTTATTGATTTGATTTGTAGAACTTATTTTACATATTTGCTTGAGATTAAGAAATAATATGATTAGACACTGACTGCACTATTTTTTCTGGGAAGGAATCATATATGGCATTTTCTGTTCTCAATTTCCTGGAAATATTGTTCAAAATTTGATACTAAACTTTCACACCTTTGTTTTGGTTTCACGTTCAGGTTTCTAATGGTAATATCAAATCCATTCAAATACTTTAGTCCAAATAGATTCATGAGGCTGAATCATGACTCATTTTTGATGAAATTGTTCTACTTTCTGTTATATGCTGCTACTTTTGTTATATGCTCCTGCAACACTTAATAGGTTCATATAGATTTCGTCACTTCGCGCCTTTGTATGCCCTCTGTGTAATGTTTGTATGTACTCTATCTGCACTTATGATGGATCCATATAGATACTTGCAGGATTGCTATGCCCTCTACGATCTTTGGCACCGACGCATGAT
This sequence comes from Dactylorhiza incarnata, assembly GCA_033032865.1. Taxonomy (NCBI): domain Eukaryota; kingdom Viridiplantae; phylum Streptophyta; class Magnoliopsida; order Asparagales; family Orchidaceae; genus Dactylorhiza; species Dactylorhiza incarnata. The sequence continues at coordinate 885,284 of JAWHQI010000515.1, forward strand.
ATGAATTCAACACCCATCTCCACTTCTCCAAAGCGCGCTCTCTTACCAAATTTCGAGTTTCAAATTGCACTTACAACCCATGCAAGTATAACTACTGTTCTATTTGAATATCAGGCAAGCTACGTAGAATTTGTATTTTGAATAAAAAAATTCTCTGTTTGAATTTATAAAAACAAAGAGAGAAATGCCCTATTTATGGTTCAATGATTTACTCCCTATTGCAATATAGACAAACTTATGATTCAATGACTCAACTAGGCATAACCAAAAGAACCAAACCCCCAAACAACTACATGATTCGACACCATAGTCATTATAGAGTGAGGATAATCTTCTGTAGCTACAGTTACAATTACAATCATGTTGATTATGTGATGTTGATTATGTGCTTTGGGTTGCCTTTTCAGCTTCATTTGGTAGAAATAACAAAACTCAGGTTGTACGCTATAGTAATTAATGTTAGTGATGGTATTACTCTACTTCAAGCGTATAGGGTGAGCATTCTTCAACAGAGACACAGGCACTAAAATGAAGTACCTAAAGTGGTAGGTTTTAGATCAAAGACACAAATATATAGTCATATCATGTTCTTGCTAATACGAGCATCTTCGCACGGGCTACGCCCGTGATCGATGCTCTTCGCAGCGACAATACACTTGCAGCGACGGTACCTCTGCCCAAAGTCACCCCTTCTCGGGCGCTCGGTCATTTGACAGTGCAATTAGAATACTGCGCTCGGGGGCGGCGAGCGTAGGGGCAACCGTCTTGCGTTTTCTGTAAGCCCGAGAGAAGGTGATTGCAGGTTGACTGACGGCCACAGCCAGAGTACTATTGTGTCCGGGGTACTGTCGTGCACGAGTGTTTGCGAACTGCATGATTGTCATCGCATTAGCACACTACCGAGGAGGGGCTACTATCGGGCTGGTTACGTAGCCTCCCGATGCACTGTCAAATGACCGAGCGCCCGAGAAGGGGTGACTTTGGGCAGAGGTACCGTCGCTGCAAGTGTACTGTCGCTGCGAAGAGCATCGAGCACGGGCGTAGCCCGTGCGAAGATGCTCGTATAGTATAAGATTTATTATTACTTATATATACATATGGTATAATACTTTTATATATATATTTATACATTACAATATTTACGTATAATAAAATACTAATGTGTAAAGCTATTAGCCGTGAACAAAAAATCTGATCGGGCGGCTTTTTCCTAAATCGGGCCGGGCTGGCCCGGTCCTCCCCTAGAATCGGGCCGGGCCGGGCAGGCAGCACATAAGTGATGCCTGCTCCGGCCCTTCAGGCTGGGTCGGGAAGGATCAGGCCGATCTCGGGCCCGATCTGGGCCGGCCTGAATATTATCTCAGGCTGAATTAACCCGCCAAATAGGCGGGATTAATCCCGCCGCCTGAAAAAATTCAGGCGGGATTAATCCCGCCTAAATAATTCAAGCGGGATTAATCTCGCCTGAATTTTTTCAGGCGGGGAAATCCAAGAGATTTCCCTTGGGAAATCCCGAACCATCACATCCAGGAGGATGTGATGATTACATCCTCCTGGATGTGATAGGATTTTTCAAAATGGGATTTTTCAAAATCCCGCCTGGGATTAATTAGCCCGGGTCCGGGCTCAGGCAAAGCCCGGCGCCCGGGCTTTACCCGGCCCGGACCGGGTACCGGGCCGGGTAACAGCTCCAAACCGGGGCCCTTTCAGGGCCCCGGGTAAGGGCTCGGCCCGGTTCGGGCCTGAACCGGGCTGGGCTTGACCGGGCCAGGCTCGGGCCGGCCCGTCAAGCCCAATTTTTTTGTTCACCATTAAAACCTATGCTATATATATTAATTCCAAAGAAACATGACGAGTAGTTATATAAAATAAACTTCCTTAACAAATGCATTGTTATTGTGGCTGAGTGGCGTTGGGATAATTCGCAAGGCCTGAGCTTGCTGCTGCTTAGAGGCCAGGTCTAGGGATTGATTCCAAAGCATGTAAAAATGGCACAATTAAAATTTTTAAAATATTTAAAAATGGCATATATATATATATATTTAAAATATTTTTCAATATATTAGATTAGAAAGCAATACAAATTCCTTGCTAAGAAATCCTTGTGAATTAGATAGGAAAAATTTTCGTGCTATAAATTAGTTGCAAATTAGAAAGGAAAAACATCATTTTAAAAATTAACTAGGCTCCATTTAGGTAGGAAATTATTTTGTTTAT